>JAUELF010291558.1:0-10031 GCA_031471495.1 Clinocardium nuttallii | reverse complement strand
AAGCAGCCACCTGTGTTCAGCAGCCAGATTTTGACTCTCCCTTTGGTGGCTGCTTAAGACAAGTTGGACTGTATATACACAGTAACATATACAATGACTTGAAATCTATTCAGACTTTCAGAGGTATAGCTCTAATATACCCTTTACATGTTTGTTCAAGAGAAACGATTGATGATTGATTGGTGTGTAACACCATTTTTAACAATTTTTCAGACATATCATGGTGGCCAGGCAGTTCACCTACTCATGCATTTCCTGGCTTTCTCATACCTGTACTCAACACAACATACATTTCAAGCAGCTGGCTCCACATAGACTGTTAGCCCATTGATGAAAGACGAATGTCACAGTGACTTTGGTCAAATGACAGAAAGAGTGTTGGCCGAGCTGGGATTCAAACTCACAACCCCTGTCAAGAGAAACGAAGAAGATCTACTGTTACTCTAAATAAAGCAGAGGTCCAGATAAGGATTTTCCCCATAATATCCATCTTTTAATCAACCCAATCTCTATCAGTCGAATCTTTTGATGACCCACAACTTATGGGTAGATGGTCAACTAAGGATAATAGAGAATGCAAAATACTCCTTATCTAGAACTCTGTTACAACATTCTCATTGACCCTTAACTGAGGGTTAATCATCCCAATTTGTCCTGATCCAACAAAGAAGAAGAGATTTTATTAACTCAGTTATAAGTTAACATTACAAAAATTGGAGAATAATTCAAATGTACCCCAATTTGAAAATACAAGTTTTAATTTGTTTTCCTTAGCAAATGAAAATAGCTTATTAAGTTAGTAAACAAACCAGTACTAGGCTGGCATATATGCCTTGCCCAAGGGCACTCCAGCATAACTGACAAGACTATGACCGAACCCGGGACACCAAGTTCAAAAGCTTGACTCTACGCCTGGGTGGAACTCCTTGTTAGAATGAATTAATAATTTGTCAATAACTTAGGAGCCTGATTTCAGCCCAGTTTCATGCTCTCCTTCCAAAACCCTATAATGTTAACTTCTCGCGATCTGCTTGTAACTACAAACTTGTTATAATGAAATTACAACCTTTTTGCATTAAGTCATCACTATCTGAAAATGGATTACAACACATTGTTCAGGAAATAATAAATCTCTTGATAGGTTCAAAAGTCATTTTTTGTTGACCTGCAACTATTCTGACGATTAACACCAAAACATTCAATTCCACTACAATGCAAAACTAATTAAACATTTTGTTTACAGTCAGCTAGCACAAAATAATTTGTTAATGAAAAATCCATTTTTCTGCAATTTCAATTTCTGTGTATCTGTAAAATTCCCAGTGGCATATCAAATGAGAGTCCCATGATGAGAGGGTTCTGAAATTTTGAATTTTTTTCACACAAACCATGCTTATACTAGGAAAGTCTCTAAGAAGAAGCCATCCAGTGTGATTATTACAAGAAGCTTGTTTCACAATTGATGTAAAATAAATAAGTTAATTAAAACATTCACTTGTAATGAATAGATCATGGTGTAAAGTGTACATTGCCACGTGTCCATCACAATAATGTGTTCTATAAAGATCACTCCAATCAGCGTCCACCACTAGATTCACTCAGTAAACAAACTTCAAGCTGAATATAAAGTTAAGGAAAAAGTAAAAAACAAATTGCATGAGCTGTTTTGCTATAATATGCTCAAAGTTATTAATAATACAGTTACTGTACATCTCGATCAGTTTGTTTTGCTGGGATATAAAGCCATTTGCAAAATTATTGCATTTATATCAAGACCACAGTTCACTAACTCATGATCCCTTGGTAAACAATCGGGTACAAGCCTAGCAAATGTGCCTTGTCTAAGGGCACTCCATTATGACTGGGAGTCGAACCTGGGACACCCAGTTCTGAATCCCTGAAGCCAACCAGTAGGCCTTAATGAATTCCTTTAACTTGTTCAGAGCAACATCTAGTAAAGAACTACAGACCGTTCTAGGAAGGTGTCTATATAGGTTAACATTTTCCATTGTAGAGATACATATTTACTTCCCAGATAACTAGATAAGACTTTCCCCACAATATTACTCAACCAAATCCTATGTTGTGGGTACTCAAAAGAATTGTCTAAATGAGAAAATTCTTTTGAGTATCCACAACTAAGAGTTTGAATGTCATATAAGGATTTTAGAACATGAAAAAATATCTTGAGCTCTGAATCACACCTCAAAAGATGCAATATCTCCTTATCCTACTTCATTCCAAATATGTTAATTCTTATTTCCATATGTTCAGCTTTCTTTTCATCAGATGTGAAATAAACATTGAATGAAGTATAGGCTATAGCTCATCCCAGTTTTGTTTGTTTAAAGTCATTAACTATTTGACAACTATTTTCATTACTATGTATGTTCTGAACAAAGAGTGGATAGTCTTGTGTTGTAAATAAACTTAGGTTCTGTTTGTTTAATAAACATCTGAATTGTTTATATTGCTTGTAGGTTTGTAGTGTATAAACTCAATAATACATGTATATCAAAGTAAAATTGACGTTCTTGCTCTGATTATTTAATTTCTCCCTTTAACCACATGCAGACACAGAGGATTAGACAAGAGCTGTCGAAAGGACAGCGCTCTCAACTCTTTTTAGTGCTTGCCAATAAAACAAAACTTTTTGCACTAAACGGCAAAACATAGATCCTCCACAGAGTTACTTTCTCTTGTCTATAGATGGGGGTCATGATGGTTTTAAAGTATACAAATTTCACAGCAATATTCTAAAGTGTCAAGTCAATAATTGGATTATACCCAGATACAATGTATTTTCTAAATAAAACAAGAGTTGTCGGAGGACAATATAGCTAGCCTATCAGGGTCTACTTCAGAACAGTAATAGCATTAGGTAAAGTCACTCAGTATCACCTATTGCACGCAAAGGTTTGACCAAAATTCTAAGTTGAAAAAGGGACACAAATCAGTCAAAATCTATTCCAGAGTTATGAAACTTGACATACAGGGTCATATAATGACCCTGAATAAGTGTGTGAAGTTTCAAAGCAACAGCTTACACAGTGTCTGAGAAAAGGCCTTGCATGCAAAGGTTTGACCAAAATTCTAAGTCCAAAAAGGGGCACAATTCATTCAAAATCCATTCATGAGTTATGAGACTTGACATACAAGGTCATCTAATGACCCTTAATAAGTGTGTGAAGATTCAAAG
This sequence comes from Clinocardium nuttallii, assembly GCA_031471495.1. Lineage (NCBI taxonomy): Eukaryota > Metazoa > Mollusca > Bivalvia > Cardiida > Cardiidae > Clinocardium > Clinocardium nuttallii. The sequence continues at coordinate 6,832 of JAUELF010291558.1, read as the reverse complement.
CAACAGCTTACACAGTGTCTGAGAAAGGGCCTTGCACGCAAAGGTTTGACCAAAATTCTAAGTCCAAAAAGGGGCACAATTCAGTAAAAATCAATTCCAGAGTTATGGGACTTGACATACAGGGTCATATAATGACCCTGAATAAGTGTGTAAAATTTCAAAGCAACAGCATACACAGTGTCTGAAAAAAGGCCTTGCACACAAAGGTTTGACCAAGCTGGCAACGCATACACCAACGCAGACGTCGGGGGATTTCATAAACTCCCCTATTTCTTCGAATAGGCGAGCTAAAAACTGTATATACAAATTTTGAGCTACGCTTTTGCAGCTAATGTACAGGCTACCAAGTATATTAATGGACAATGTATCCAACAAAAACATGGACCCAACATTTCATTAAAACGATTTGCTAACAAACAATCCTATGGACATACTATCCAAGATATAAATGGACAATGTACCCAACATATAACCGGACAGTGAATAAATCCATCAATGATATAGACAAGAAGGACATTTTTTCCAATTATATCATAAAAGTAGGCTGTATACCAAACAATCCTATGGACATACTACCTAACATATAAATGGACAATGCACTCAAGATTTATGGACAAAAGGACACTAATTCCAGTATTTCATAAAAGCAAGTTGCACATGAAATTCGCATCATTTTAGTGCTTTATCTTGTTCTGTACCCTGTGTAAATAAAACGGAATACAGTAACTTCGTACCCTAGTTATTTTGTACCCTCTATATTATCAATTCCTACAAATCTTGTATTACTGTAAAATGCAGGTAGTCATTATAATGGAGAAATTGTTAATAAATGCAAACTTACCTTGAACATTCGTTCCGTCCTAATATTTAGCCCTTTCCCACATGCGACAATTCTGCAGCAGACGACTTTGAAAACATATTGGTAAAAATGTGAAATATCTCAATAAGTGAGAGTTTAATCATTAAATAGAGTTGAAAACCTTGTGGCCAAAGGTGAAATTGCTCATCATGAGCAATTTCACCTTTGGCCACAATGTTTTCAAAAGTCGTCTGCTGCAAATGCGTTGGAATGCGTCTGCAAGTGGGAAAGGGATAATACATCCAACACATTAAATACACAAAACTTCACTTAACGTATTCATTTCATGTTATAAAAGGTTATATGATATAATATTAACTACATGATATTGGCAATTAATATTATTGCATTTGATGTTTGAAGTGTGATAATTAAGAACGCATGGTCCACGTAAACAGTTAAAGTTAAACCCGTATTTTTTTATCGGAATAACTTACCAAACTGTGAAAGATGCCTTTTATATCACTCTATTTAATGCACCACATATTCAATTAATTGTATCTTTATTATATTGATTCCTAAGTATTTAAGTTGAGGAGTAATATAAGGTGTACAAAATAACTAGGGTACGAAGTTACTGTCTCCCAATAAAACTAATCAGTAGGAATATATACCTGTCGCCAGGGATCAGATAATAAATAAAACACACTCGGACAGAAATTTCACAATTAATATACAGGGTGGGCATCATGGTCTAGGGGTAGAGTGCCGGACTTTGGATCCAAAGGTCGGGGCTTGAATCCCACAGGAGGGGAGATCAATATAAGTTGTCAGAACTTGTTTCACATTCAATGTACAATAATTAAGTTTAAACTATAAAACATTTAAACAATAACCACCTGAATGTAAATGGAACATCCCGCTTGTTGCAGAAGAATGCAATCTTTTCAAGAGCATCCAAAGATCCATCAAATATGAAATACTGGATGATTTTCTCTTCATTATAAATGTGTGTAAGTAATTTGCAATCTAAATTATTTTTTAGGATAAATGCAAATACTTCGACAACGTTGGAAGATCTCATAAAAATCATGATTTAATATGCAATTTGTTTTCTCATCGAAGGTCCGTATCCCATCTAGCAAATTGAGCACTCCATTTTCTCGCGACGAAAAAAATAATTAAACTAATTAAAACCAACACAATAACATTTAAACTCGACAAAATTATTAAAAGAGCTTCGAACGTGTTTTGATCCATTTTCAAAGATGGCTGCCTTCGAAAATTGTCACTAACTACTTGGGTTGTCCATCATAAATTAAGTCTTTGCTTAATTTTAGAAGCAGGGAATCGTTAGAAAACACTTAAAGCGATGCAAGTACAGACAATCTGAAATGCGAGGAAGGATCGGCGGAATAATATTTTTCCTTATCCGAAATTTAGCCGTCCGAAATTGTAACAAGTACAGATGAATTCGCAACCGATAACAAAAAGAATTGTAAAAGCATTTAATATGTTAGTTATTTTACGCTGAAAAAGTACCCAATACATGCTCATTCGTAAAAACAAAATTAAGAACATAGACATACTGACCCAACAAGTATTTCCGTTATTTCACTTATCCGTTTTCCTTTAGTCCTGGTATTCCTTTGTACCGTGTGCAAAAATTGCGCGGGCGCGGGAAAATTACGTCACTTGAGCGATAAGGATAAAAACAAAAGTACTCCGCATACGTGATAAAATATATTTGTGGAACCTCGGACAACTACGGACGCTTTCATGGTCATATTTTTGTCCAAAATATTGTTGGGTGTAATTTAATAATTGACATACTACTCAACAGATAACGGACACGTCTTTAAACAGATTATTTCGTATACCCAACAAGGGGTACCCAACAAAAGAAAAAGACCCAACAAGGCCCGTTTGCACACACAAAGTACCCAATACATGCTCTTTCGTAAACACAGACAGACAGACAGACAGACAGACAGACAGACAGACAGACAGACAGATTTTTATGACACCGTTTCCTCCAACATTATGTCTGTGCAATTGATTTTAACACTTTATTTTATTTTCACTGGACTTATAGTGTAGAGAGAAACGTGGAACATTTTAAAACATTGTTCTTCTTCTTCGATCATTTTATATTTTAGGAAAACATTGAATGATATAAAACACGACCAATCTAAGTTTACCGTTCTTTTGCCAGGTTTAATTTTGTTTCTTAATCAATATAGTATTCTAAATTTGAATACTATTTTTAGATCAAGTAAGAAAGTAAGTAACAAATATTATAAAAACCTGCTAGAACGTTTCTAATGTCCCTAGTAAAATCAGCTAACCCGGTTAAAATGAGAAACGTACAGAGAAAAGTGCAAAGCATTGGAAGATCTTCTTTTTTCTTTTCATAATTTTATAATTAAGGAATATTTAGTTGATATAATTCAATAAACAATCTTAAGTTTACGGTTCTAGTGCCAGGACGAAACAACACAAACACGGACCAAAATGTTTACTATGTCCCCAGCAAAAGCAGCTAACTGGGTTAAAATGTGAAACGTGACAGACATTTCGGTGTGTCTCGAGCATAGATTAGCATTAATTATTATTTTTTATTACATTTCTATCCATCAAAGATAAGGATATATCGGTGAAAGAACATTCATAATCGTTGATTTACATTTAATTAACACCAGTGAATTAAACTACCTATAATCTCGTACACAATTGCGCATGCGTGCCCCTCCCTTTTTCCACGGCCACGCCTCATCCGAAAATAATGCGCAAAGTAGGTAAAATGACAAAAAATAATCCCCAGTAAACATAAAATATGGTGGAAGACGCGTAATGAAAAATTTAATGTATTACAACAGATAACAATGAAATGTAATAAACAGATTATTCAACTCATTTTTTCAAAGATTAGAATATATCACGAGTGACTCCTCCCATTCACAAGAGGCTCGTGAAGTATATTCTTATCTTTGAAAAAAATAAGTTGAATAATCTCTATTTATCGCTTAACTCGAGTCAATGTATCTGTTTGTTAAAAAAATACTACTGCGCTGTTTTCTTGGCATGACTTTATAACTGGTATGCTTTTCATAATTAAAACACTTCTAAATAAAAAAGATTATTAACGAAGCTGAAAAACATAAATTAATTAAGCGTACAAAGAGGGATCTTTCGAGTACGTTGTTGAATCGAAATTATTTATGGGTCCCTTGTGACTTCGAGTTAGAGGGAGTCTAATATAAATATCACCAGTAAAAGGTTATACTAAATCATCAATGACTTTTCTATATGAATATAAGCCCTGACAGGTCGATCGGTCTAGGCATGTTAACGCTGATATCTCCCCCTGTTCGCCTAATGAGGTCTTCATTTAAATGATATCTTCAGGATACGTTACGCCCAGATCATTAAACTGACAATACTGAACGACAGCATAAAATGATCGACTGATTCGAATGTAAATTGAGACTGATGTATTTAAATAACTTCCTCATTCTGTTATCCATCATCCATCATTCATGAGTTATAAATAGATGAAGAACTCGTTGATACAAGTGTCAGTAGCGAGGAGGAGGATGTCAACCTAATCCCCCGTTTTCCTGTCCCAAACCAGAGTGAATAAGAATTTAAAAAAAAAATCATTTTCAAGAAAAAGAATTATATTTCAATATCCTATTTATCAAGCTGTCATAAAAAATATATATGAATGTTGCGCCCCAATTTGTTTGAAAATATCAATCAAGTTATATAGGCTTCTTGACAATTAATATATATATTTTTTAAATCTATTTTCTAATTAGTCGTTGCAAACTAAACGTGACCATTTCCTTAAACACTTTCCCAAATGAGCCGTCCCGCGAGAAAACTAACATTATGACATCTGCGTAATGTATCGACCAGATAAGCCTGCGCTGTCTTCACAGACTGATCCGGGGCGACACATTCCGTCTCAGGGGGATAGAGGTATAGATTAATGATTTCTGAAACAGAAAATCCAGAGGATGCAAAAAGTGTCTATTCGGGTTATCCTGCGTGGCATGCTTAAGCTGATCTGGGTCGATACATTACGCAGAGTCCATAACGTTGGTTTTCTCGCGAGACGGCCCAACTACAACACATCTGCAGCAGATAACGTTGTAAACATCTGGGCATAGACATTGAAAATCTATATCTCAATGGATATACACAAATTAAACATGTTGGCAAAAGGAGAAATTGCTCTCTGTTGCGGATGCATCAAAAAGGGAAAATTAATTTACAAAAATGAATATTTTTCCAAGCATCACCGTCAGGACCTTTAAGTTTGAAAAAGTGTCTGGTTCTATTGTGGGTTTTACCCCGTTTTCAACTTGATATCAGTTCTATCACGACACTAGTTCACTTATTCATGATCCCAGGGTTAACGAACCAGTACTAGGCTTTGAAATGTGCCTTGCCCGGCTGCACACTGCCATGACAGTCTCTACGTGACTGGGTACGTCCGATTCAAAATATCCGACCTCTTAACCACGACTTGAAAAAGTCGGTGTTATTGTGACTTTTAGAAGTGGAAGAGAGAAAGAGTCCGTCTAGTGGAAAAGGTAAGCACTCGCTTTTAAGAACAGCACATACCCAGACCAGGCTGGGTATCAGCACATACTGGGTATCAGCACAGACTGGGTATCAGCACAGTCTGGGTATCAGCACAGTCTGGGTATCAGCACAGGCTGGGTATCAGATCAGGCTGGGTATCAGATCAGGTTGGGTATCAGCACAGTCTGGGTATCAGATCAGGTTGGGTATCAGCACAGTCTGGGTATCAGATCAGGCTGGGTATCAGCACAGTCTGATCAAGATCTCCAATGTTCATATATTACGTATACGAGTAAGAAGCTTCTGTCAACGTAGAAGATGTACAGGCTGATCTGATCCTATAATATTCAAAAATGCCAACGTGCTCCTTTTTCAACCGCCGTGCTTCATTAATAGTGTATCTAATATTCGAACTTACCTCTTGCTGGCATAGACTTTATGTCCCCACCAATGATACCTATCAAATGCGGGTCTTTCCGGGATACGTATCTCCTTACGCCGTTCACTATCCCGATAAACTCCTGACCATCATAAATGTACGTCACGTCATTCCATTCCTCCGCCTAAAAAAGTAGATCAATCATCTTTATTATATGCATGACACATATGAGACACGTCAAACGGAAATCGACTTTTCTAGGTTTTGATGTTATGATTGATTGATTAGTTAATTGATTGATTGATTGATTGTTAATTGATTGATTGAAGTTTTACAGAACAGGACTAACCATTCTACAGAGCTTTTGAATGTGGGAAAGAGTTTACCTTTTTACAAGATACATATTTCCAAAGTCTTCATCTTTGAAAACAACACGAAAAGAAATGTGTTTTATCGGGAAATTGGATGTTTACTGTTGATCCATGTACAATCCATAACATATTTTGGAAAATTAAGGCTGGACATTTTTTTAGTTTAATGAAGATTGATTCGGTTTAAAACGTTAATTATCATTGTCTTCAACGAGTTTGACTCCATCAACGCCTACTGATTTGTACATGCATACATATTTAGTGTTTGCCCATGTTATTTAAATGTATTGATCTGCATATGCTTCCTTTGACCCTTTTCCACATACTGCAGCAAACGACTTTAGAAACATCTAGACAAAAACACATAAAATATCTTTAAATGAAGGTTTAATTACTTGAAAAAGTTGAAAACATTGTGGCAAAAGGAGAAATTGCTCTTTTAAAGCAATTTCTACTTTTGTCACATTGTTTTCAAAAGTCGTCTGGCGGTAGAGGCGTCAGAACGCGTCTATATGAGGAAAGTGTTAAGTCATGCTTCAAAATCATGAGCGGCGTCTTTGATTCGTTTTCTCCTTTATTTTATAATTGCTTTGGTAGTATCCAGTGGTTGCACGGCCCGGCCGGGTAGCTCAATTGGTAGCGTATCTGACTCGTGATCTGGAGGTCACGGGTTCGATACCCGGTTGCGGC
>JAUELF010291547.1:0-10031 GCA_031471495.1 Clinocardium nuttallii | reverse complement strand
GGCCGAGCCGGGATTCGAACTCACGACCCCTGGATTGACAGCCCTCGTCGCTACCGACTGAGCTATTGGGGCTCGGCATTAACAAAAGAAAGACAAGTTTTCTGGGAAAAGGTCAAGGTCATGAGGAGGTCTCTGTGCCCTATATTTGTAGCGGACAGTTCTGTTGGTTTTTATTGTTACCTTGTTTTATTACTACACAGTATTTTGATGTGAAACAAAATAATAATACAAAATAAAAATAAACACAGAAAAACACCTAAACTTAAGTCCTTGTTATCTTTTAATTTCCATTTTGATTGGCTTTATTCATTTAATGAACCGTAGGTTGCGATTTGGAGTTTTTGTGAGCTTCAGTTTTGACATATTTAAATTAAGAAGGGCAAAAACCTAGTGGCGTTACAAGTGCCAGGTTTTTTGTGTGAGCAGATGCATGTAGGTATACACAACAATTACATATATGCAAATTGTGGAAGAAAAGAAGTTTTCCCTTTATATCTCTCTATGTAAAACAGGTGACCCAGATGTGTTGCCAATTTTGACGCCAGTGGCATTATTTCAACAATCTTGGTACATGCTCACTATAGATTGCTTCACACCAAATATATTGGCACCACCCAATGAACATCAAATTCAGCCAAGCGGTTAGGGAGGAGACAAGGTTTAAAGAAATTGTGGACCACACATGACTGACAAAAGGAGATCACTAGCTCACCCTTGAGCAATTCCTGAACTGTAAAAAGAAGATTGAATGAAAACATTGACATGTATTGCCTACCTATCAAATAGTGAAATAGTGAAGAACAGACAGACTGATTCATTCAAATTTACTTTTATTAAGAATCCCTTAATACATGTAAACAAAATTAACACAAAGTCAACAACGCATAACAGTCGATGGTAAAACCTGTATGCACACAATATTGTTACTTTCATGTTTTAGTGCAACAAATAATTCTTAGATTACAATTTTTTTTTATCAAAGACTAGAAACATGATTTGAGAGAATATAGCTGATAATCCTTTCCCTCATACGACAATTCCGAGCAGATGACTTTGAACGTATTTTGTCAAAAAATAGAAAATCTCTATAATTGAATGGATAACCTATGACTAAAAGTAGAAAACATTGTGGCAAGAGGAGAAATTACACGTGTAAAGATGATAATGTACTGTAACCCTTCATTTGACATAACATTTTCTCAACACGTTCCTACATACAACATATCTGCAGAAGATGACTTTGAAATTACAAAGGAAATGTATGTAAAATCTCTATATTAATGAAAGTTTAATTTATAATATGGTAAAGAGTTTAAAACATTGTGGCAAAAAGGGAAATTACTTGTTATGAGCAATTTCTCCTTTTGACACAATGGGGGTACAGGTTACGAGTTATCTGCTTTGAAAATATATGTCAGAGCAACATCAAGGGATTTTGGATCTTTTAAAATGCATCAATGTCAGAAGGCATCTGCAAGTGGGAAAGTTAAAGATTGAGTAGATTATATTGCGGAGAAGGGAGTAACTGCTTATTAGGAGTTAAATTTCCTTTTTCCACAATATCTTTAAACATGAGTAACATTACATAATACGCTAATCTTAATATTCGAAATCTTAAACAAATCATTGTACATGTATGTTTGTTCTCTTAAACCTGAGTTGAACACACATTGCAAATATAAAGATAGCACATGCCATGAGCAATTTCTTCTTTACCCAGTTTTTTAAAATACACCAGCTGAAATGGCATCAAAAGTCATAAACTTCATTGAACGAATTAAATAACTATTTCTACATGCAGGAATATCACAGAGTAAAATAATAAAAGTGTGTATGCCAAACTACAGTGAACTAGTCTAGATTGATTTGAGTTATAGACTCGGTCATTGTCTGTTTTGAGGACCTAACTTTGTTTAATCCATACTCTAAGTCATTTGCACTCATTGGTCTAATCTGTCCTTGAACACGATCACTGTAAAGAAATAATAACATTTCAGTAAGTTTCAGTCTAAATTATAATTATTTTAGCTGCTTCTGGCGTTTAGGTAGTCTTATTGCATTTTTGTATACTAAAACCTTTACCAACATTTAAGTTTTAACAAATATTCAGCAGACATCTCTGGAAACATCCTGGCAAAATTATGGAAAACCTTAATAAAACATTGTGACAAAAGGTAAAATTGCTCATTATGAGCTATTTCTCATTTTGCCATAATGTATTTAAAGTTGTCTGCTCCAGATACATCAAAATGCGTCAGCCAGTGTGAAATGGTTAACATTACATTGTCACACAACTGGTGGGCTAACATTTCTAGTTTGTTGTCCATTGTTTCATCTGATCATTCGCTCTACTCAAATATTCAAAACATTACCTAAAGGGAAGTCTTAACTGTAAAAGGTTGTTTTTATCATTCAACCAATATTTTTGGTCAAACCTTTTGCAGTAACATCAATTGAATAAAAAATCTTGCTGTCCAACCATGTTATTAACACACTTTCAGATGTTTTATAACTTTCCATTTAGATCTATCCCAGCAGACATACATAATGAGCAAGTTATCATTTTGCTACAGTGCTTTCAACTATGTTTCAATAATTTAACTTGTAGTTAAGGAAATATTAAAAAAAATTGCCTTGATATTTTCAAAATCGTCTGTTTCACATTTGTTGCTTGTTTGAAAGGATTTAACAAATCATCTCCCATTTTATAGAAATTCATGTTGTCATAATAACTGATCTATCTCTGAACAAAATGGAAGATCAACATTGTTGAGTTATTTCTAAAATTTAACAAAATAATTAAAATGACTGACCAGTAATCATCACCATGAAGTCTTCTTGCCTCACTCACATATTCATGAACTCTATTAAGGGCAGCAACTCTGCATGCTTCTTTTAAATCACTTCCAGAGAACCCATCAGTTAAGTCCCCTAGGTTATTATAGTCTACATCATTTTCAGCCTGAAAATGTGTTACATGAGTAATAAATTATTATTGCATGCTAATTCTTTCTATGATATAGACAAAATAGGAAGATATTTTGAAAACAATATACAAAAAGATTTGAATGCAATGTTTTCAGTTCTGTATTTAAGTAATACTTTCAAATTTCAGGATGTTACTCTTAACCCTTTCCCTCATACGACAATTCTGCAGCAGACGACTTTGAACATTTTTTGTCAAAAAATAGAAGATCTCTATAATTGGATGGATAACCTTTGACTAACAGTGGAAAACATTGTGGCAAAAGGAGAAATTGCACGTTTTGTGCAATTTCTTCTTTTGTCACTATGTTTTCAAAAAGCTGCCTGCTGCAGAGGCGTCAGAAAGCGTCTATATGAGGTAAAGGGTTAAGTGACAGTTGTACTGTTGTGTACCAAGTTCTTTTTAATGAGGTCAGTTTTTATTACTGTATACAAAAAAACTTACTATAAATCAGGGAATTCTGATACATATCAGTATTTCCAGTATAAATGTATTATTATGAAATTTATACTATTTTTTTTTTTTTTTCAGGAGTTTCAATTCCGATATTTATCGACGACAACTATGGTAATTCGTCTTTCCAAAATTACAACGAACTATCAGACATTGATTGTGATAGTGAATCAGAAAATGACGATTTGAACTATAATTCCTTGCCAATGAAGCGAAAACGAAGACTTGAAAGGACACAAAAACCATCCTCAAGCACAACCACCGATTATGGAAATAGTGACGACTTACCAAGTCCTTCAAAACAAAAGTTTACTGAATCTCAACAACAGAAAACCTTTGATTACGACACAGACGTGATATGCGATGCAAAGACAACTGATTCAAAACGATACAGTACTAGATCTATAAATTCTAAAAAGGAAGTGGTTTTCGTTGATGATGATGAATGTGAAATTAATGAAATCACAAGCTATGAAGTATATAAACATTTGAAAACTTTGTTGCAGAAATGTGGTCGCTGTATTGATGAGATGAAAGGGGATGGAAACTGCTTTTTTCGTGCCTTAAGCAAAGTTGTGTATGGGAGTCAGAAATTTTATAACGAAATCAGACAAGCAGTTGTTGATTTGATTGCCAAGTTTCCAAAAAAGTTTGAGGCATTAACTGATGGGCCAGTTTCGAGTCATATTCGCATGATGAGGCTTGACAAAACATGGGCCACTCAAACGGAAATTTATGCGGCCGCTTCCATGCTTGGGAGGTCTATTTATATCTTGTCACCTGACCAGACAGGCGACAATTACAAATGGCTTTTATTCTCTCCCTTATTTCAATACAACAGTGGAACCTTGGATGATCCTTGCCACATTACTATTTGCCACACCCACGGGAATCACTATGACAGGATTGCACCTTTAAAGGGGAAATGTAATTGTAACCTGGATCCCCCGGAACTATTAGGAATCAAAGATTCAGTGGACCTTACCAAGGATGAAAATGAAATTGTGTAAAATGTAATGTTTAACATTGTGATCAACAATCTTGTTATACATATAATTGTTTTTTGACTAAAATTGGGTCAATTTAATTATATTTGACAACAAAGGAATGATTCTTCACGGACTACATTCAGTGGAAAAAAGAAAACATTTCTTGACCTTGACCTACTCTGCCTTTGAATAATATGTTAAAATTTACACTTTCCAGAATGATTTGTAACTCTGAACTTCTTTGACAATATCTCAGAAATTACTTTTTTCAATTCACTGCCGTTTCATCCCCTATTTAAGCCATTGATAATTGATTTTTTTTTTAAATTTTAATTAAATACCTTCTTTTAATTTTGTGACTGTGCAATACTTCTGTGTATTAACTTGTTTAATCTTGTTTCATTTATTAAATTATTTAAGTGCTGCTATGTGAAAATCAACCTTAGTGCTCTAATCTGGCTTTTCACCAATAAGTTAGTCATAGGTTTCAAATAACGATGTTACATTGTGTAATAATTATGCTAAGGTTGGTTTTCCCGGAGCATCGCTCATTTGTTCTTTAAAGTCATGTGTTTCTTCTTTATAAGCTTAATCAGAGCTTTTTGCAAGCCTTACAGAATGGTAGAAGTGGCGTTAATCAGAGGCGCACAGGTTTGCAGCCATAGCACACCTTACCCAGAGGTGTTGGGGTAAACACTGTTAAGTAGCACTGTTTACCCTTTCCCTCATACAACAATTCTGCAACAGACAACTTTGAACATATTTTGTCAAAAAATAGAAAATCTCTATAATTGAATGGATAACCTATGACTTAAAGTGGAAAACATTGTGGCAAAAGGAGAAATTGCTTATTCTGAGCAATTTCTTCTTTTGTCGCTATGTTTTCATAAAGCTGTCTTCTGCAGAGGCGTCTTTATGAGGAAAATGGTAAATTTACCTTGGAAACAGAGTCATGAGGCTGAAATGCTGTTAAAAGTGGTGTGAAAATACCATTCAGGCCAGAACTAGTGATATAATTACTTTGGTGTTTTACACCGCTTTTAACAATTTTTCAGTTCTATAGCATTTCCTGGGTAATTTAATAGTACTACTTGTCAATGTGTCCTTACACCAGGGAGTCAGTCGTTGTAAGTCTAATCTCACATTCCTGATCATCAAAGAAGACAACCCATGGAATGCACAACCATCAGGACCAGAGGCGGACGCTCTACCACTTTTATTAACTACTTTCCTCGTACAAATAATGAAGCAGCCGATGGCTTTGAAATCATCTTGGAAAAAGAATGATGAATATAATATAATATAATATAATAAAAGTTTAAATACTGAATAGATGTGAAAATATTGTGGCAAACGTAGAACTTTCTCATTATGTGCAATTTCATGTTTTGCCACAATGTTTTCATGAAGTGGTCTGCTGCAGTCTTAATTTCTTAATTCTTAAAATTGAAACCCAAATTGTATCTCTCAAGTATCCACAAAATAGGTTGCAAACTTGTCCTACAATAACATGTAGACACAATTTAACACATCAACAGCAGATGACAAACACAATTTAAATTAACACTGAGTCAGGTTATGACCAAATATGTTTTGCCTTAATTTTCTCCATTTACGTTTTTAACCTTTTCCCACAAAAAACCCTCACCAAGCCTCTGCAACAGACGACTTTTGAGCTCATTGTAGCAAAAGGTGAAATTGCTCATAATGAGCTTAATTTTCTCTATTAACAGTTTTAACCCTTACCCACATACACATATAAACCTTTTCCAAGCCTCTCCAACAGACAAGTTTCGAAATCATTGTGGCAAAAAGTTGAGACAGGGTGTCCCAGGTTTGATCCCCAGTCCCACGACGGTTATGGTGGAGTGCCCTTGGACAAGGCACATTTTCTAGCCTAGTACTGGTTTGAAAACCCAGGGATCATGAATAAGTGAACTGTCGCCGTGATATAACTGAAATAATGTTGAAAGAGGTGTAAAACCCTAACAAGAGGGCCATGATGGTCCTAGATTGCTCACCTTAATTATGCAATTATAGCAATTTTTAAAGGGCCATAATCCCTTCGTGCTTGGATGGATCTTGCTGGTTTTTGAAAGGAACCAAGCTCTAATGTACATCTAGCTACTATATAAGTTGGTAAACATCTGATAATAAATGATTACTTTAACTTGTTCACAAGGTCAATTATAGCAATTTTGCCAATTTTAAAGGGCCATTATCCAGTCATGCATGGATAGATCTGGCTGGTTTTTGAAAGGAACCAATCTCTAATGTCTATCTAGCTACTGTATAAGTTTGGTAAACATCTGATAATAAATGAAGACTTTATCTGAGCCTCTCCAACAGACAACTTTTAAAATCATTGTGGCAAAAAGTTAAATTCTTCACAATGAGCTTAATTTTCTCCATTTATGGTTTAAACCCTTACCTACATGCAAGTATATACCCTTTCTGAGCCTCTGCAACAGATGACTTTGTGGCAAAGGTGAAATTGCTCATAATGAGCAATCGCTCCAAGTGCAACTAAAGATTGCGGCTTCTTTTTGATGCTTTGCGTCAAACATTCGTCTTGTTGTACAGTGGGACCAGCGTTTAACCCTTTCCAGATTACAACAAATCTGCAGCAGACAACTTTAAAGGTGCTGAATCACATAAATCTGATAATATAGTCAATGTTTAAAAACTGTCCAAAAGATGTCTTGAAATACTAGAATCATACTACTGGGATAAAATCAGAGAAATAATTTCACTTTCGAGTACCATAAACCTGTAAATATTGATCGTATATGCTTCATTTCTACTGGGTATACATACCCATTAAGCCATTTTTACACACTTTCATGACTTTCAATTGACAATTTTTCAACACTTACTGCAAAAATAGTTCTGAACTACTTAGAACCTATGTATTTGTCACCATTAGCAATATTGGCAGAAGTTTCACCATTTCAAAATTTTGATCACAATCTGGGGTTCAGTACCTTTAAAGGTTATACGTTATTCATCCAATACTATAAATCTGATATCAGTTCTAGTTCAAGTACGATTTATATTACCAGGATACAAAGTCTTTAAGACGTTAAAATAAACTAAAAAGACCATAAAATGATACGGTAGAATTTGTCACGCAAGCAAAAAAAGTACTTGACCCACCCTGCGAGAAAACCAACATTGTGGACTCGGCGTAAATTATCGACCAGGATCAGTCAAAGCATGCCGCGCAGGCTAACCAGGACAGACAACTTTCGTTTCCTGTGGATTTTCTATTTCAAGAATCATTACTCTATTCCTCAAATCACCTTATACGGGAAGTATTGACCCGGATCAGTATGCACGGACTGTGCAGGCTGATCAGGGTCCATACATTACGCAGAGGCCTTTATGTTGGTTTTCTCGCGAGACGGCTCATTTGTATTTTATCTCAACCGCCTACTATCAAAGAGGGTCTTCTTGGAAACCGAGTACCTGACATACTTTGCTTTTCAAGCAGCATTCGATAACAACCTGCGTTTACATGGTTTATCAATAATAAATATATTCCAATCAATTAATGATGATTCGGATAAGATGATGTATTGGAAACACGGCCACTATTTATTGTGTCGAAACTGTTTGAAAAGTTTATTTTCCTAAAAGAAAACAACAACATTTTTCTGCGTGTATTGAGTGCAAATAATTTTATTCATAGGAAATATTCCCTATCACGGAAATTTGATATTTCTCAAAACTGTATGTTTGTAAAGTTAATCTCTGGAATAGTTTCGTTCCTTAGGGATACGTGAAAAGGATCATAGTACAATATCAATGCGTGCAATAGCGACAAATACTGCTACCTTTTTTACACATGGAAAAAGAAGAAACAATACTTTTTTGTTTAATTTGTAATATAACATACACTTATATATACTAGTGCTTTATGTTGCACTACAATTGTGATATCGTTCTTCATCCCTGGTAAATTTATTCCGTTCAAACATTGTATTTTAATGTTGCATTGTATTTGCTGTAATTATACTCAGAACATTAATTTAATAAACGAAGCACTTGGTCGGTAGCGATGCAACTTTTAACGGGCTGAATGATAGGGAAATACACAACTTACATGTAGTATAAAAGAAAAGAAAATGGGCAACGTTCTCGCCATTCATACTGATGTATTATATAATAAATGACAGCCTGTTACAAAATCAGTTATGAAATATGAACAATCCAGTCGTTTGTATTGCACGGATCTAGATGAATAACTCTTCAACCGGAATTTATAATCAATACGAAGTTTATTAGAGACGTGGCCTTTGAACACAGATGGGCTTTTCCAATATATAGTCTTTGTCTGGCGGCACTTTTTTCAAGACAAATGGCCACGTGTGATAAATGAATATACACGAGTAATTTGACAATTCGTCTTGGATATAATAATTCAAATCAAAATCTACTCCCGATGCCTTTGGGACACAATTCGTACATGTATTATTAGCTAGATAAGTATTAATTTTTCCGATTGTGAAACAAGCTTTACAGTTTTATTTATCACGCTCTGTGTCTTTTTCCTGGAAACCTAAGCAGTTATCATGCAATTTTTATGATCGTTTATGATCATCCATTGCATTATTGCTTTATGTTGTCACTCAAGTAATCTAACAACAGTTTACAAAGAGCCAAATCAAGAGCGTGTGTACACGTATATACGTACATCCGATAGTTACATATATGTATGCATGTTTGAAAACACTCATATCAAAACAATACGTGCATTCAGGAGAAACATGTACATGAAGGGACATCTTCGGCTTAGAACAAATGCTAGTATATATGGAGGATAATGAAACATGTGTCGCGAGATTGGGATGTTATCCGGGTTACAAACCAGATCAAAGAACAAGGTTTTTCTTAAATATTTTATGCGTCCCCAATTGAGTGTAAGCTTTGGAATCGGGTATCTCTCTTTTGAGTTTTAAAGCAAGAAGAAATACGTCACTTAATACCTGCAATGAAACGGTTTACAAAATGCGACGCATGTGCTCATGTTAATACACGTTGACATCGCATGTGTGACGTCATACAAAACAGATATATATCGCTCGTTTTGATTGGTTTAAAACAGACCACGTGAATTAAATTGACTTCCTTATTATTATTTTGTTTTAAATCTGCCTATTTTATATTGTCGTTATGAAGTAGAACGATACCAACACAACACGTTTTCCATATTTTTTCTTTCTTAATTATTTTTATTTTGAAAGTGACTTTAGGCCCGCCCATGGGATCGGGATGTATTACTTTTTGTTATTACTTTACATTGTTTTATTGATGTACATTCACATGTCACTATACTAAAATATTCACTAACTTTCTTACTTATTTACTTATACATGTCCGTTTGTTAGAATGGTATGGGCGAAGCATCTATATTTTAACAAGGACACTAAATTGTATCAGGGATACACATCGGCAGCTGTCAATATATACTCACACGAAAAAGAAAGTGTGCACTTGGTTAGAGGGATTTTCTTTATACTTATTGAAGCAAAATATAGGCAAATTTGGTATCAAAATGTGCAGGTCCATGCGATCTAGAATACTTGCGTTGATCCGTAGAC
>JAUELF010291536.1:0-10032 GCA_031471495.1 Clinocardium nuttallii | reverse complement strand
CTTTAATTAACACATTTATGATTAATGTGTACAGAGTAATCGCAATATCTCATTGCAAAATAGCGATAAAGACAAAGAATTTCAACTAAAAGGACCAACCTACTATTTGGACTTCCTTGGTCTTTGATCTGACAAGGGAGATAATATAATCATCACTAATGTCTCCCATTGCCTCGGATAATTAATGACGTATGCACGAAACGCATGGAACTTGGAGGTATATGAACTGGCAATCTCGCTAATACCTGACCAAACTTCGCTGTACGATTATTGTAGCTGACGGCACCGCATAACAGGTCGTCTTGAATTGACCCTATCCATTTGAATTCCCTTGGGCACGTTCTCGACTTTTTACTGCAATTGAATTGGACCATACAACCAATGTTTAGTTTTCTACAATAGGAACAAACCAGACAATCTTCGCTGCTTTATATGTGTATGCATACGGATACTATTTAATACCTTTGTATACTGAACGATTTTGTAATTGACACATTAATTAGCTGGGCCGACTTGTAAGGGAACCAATAGTAAACTCAGCCTGATCTGGCTATACACACTGTTAGCCCATTGCTCTATTGATTGTTACCGAAAATTAGCCGCACATTACACTTGAAGGTATTTCTGTAATACTAACCACGTTCATTGACCTAGTCAAATTAAGTTCCGATTACTGTGTATAGTAATCCAAAGTCCATAGTGAGATTACCAGTGTCGAGACTGGCGTTTATCCAGATAAGAATTCGTTGAACGACTGTGTTTGTCTAAAAGCCATTAATCAAAGATAATCGTCCTGTTGTTCAATACATATCAGGTCATTAGGGTTACATAAGTAGGCTTCTTTAACTGACAATATGGATGACGGTATAATCTGCGGTCTATAGTTACTACATTACGTCTAGACTTCCTTTTGGAATTGAATTTACAGACACGGAATTGCTTTAGCCATGGAAGAACAAATGCCGATCAAAATGCATACACGTTGCAGCAAAGGAGAAGGTCTGAAAGGTTTGTGTTCCCAATCCATATGCAATATGTCATAATATCTATACGACTGTACATGACGTCATAAGTGCAATACTAGATACGTTGAGAAGGCTTCGGTTATTAAAGTTCCTATTACAGTGTATACTTGAGTACAGACTGTATAATGTTTACACAGTCTTGTCTAGACTAACTTAAAATTAATGAAGCATTAAACAGTTTTCAGCCATAGTTTGGCGCTTACTGTATTGGTTATTTACATAATGGCGAGAACAAGATAAATCCATTTATAGAAACTAGTAAATTGATTGTCTCCCTAAATTCTAGACGACAGTGATTTTGGTGAATTGCCATGTAATTGTGGTAACTGAAACAATAGAAATCGTGACTAAATTGACGAAACAAGACACAAAACGGACCAACATAGACATCGTGATAGATGTGCTGTAGCCAAACAAGTGAACAAGAGACATCTAGGGTATATGTGTTATTACTTCAGCCTTTACTTACTACCCAATTACTACCCACTGACTATCAGGTCATATGACACATGTTATACGTATTCAATATCGCAGCAACTATACACGTGCTAATCACATGTAAATGTGTGTATCCAATCTAATATACCCATTACGTATTTCTTTATATGTCACACGTGTAATATAACATTACCGAATCACTATTTTTGTATTCATCTGCATTTTTTTACAAAATGGCTGAGAACGTGTATCCGCTAAACAGAAACGTTTCGATAGCTGGTAGAGGTAAAAGGATCATTATCGGTCATAAACATATTTTTTGTGTGATATCAAATATTACATGTTGGGACTTTTTTCTGACCGAAAACTGACCGAAAAAAAAACGATTTTATTTTTTTGATGCATCACGTGATAACAAGAATTTGGCATTCGTTGTCATTTCATAAAGTATTATTGAACAACTTTCGTGAAGTCGTTTAATACAACTTTATGTACAATGACAACTCATGACAGATCCTATATTTATAATGATATAACATAGAGTAACTTATAGTCGGGCACTTAAGATTGTTAACTCCGCTATGCTCCTACATTTTCCCTTGTGATTTTTCACTGTCGTTTCGCCGTTTTGACAGAATAACAAAAACATCTCGGCGCATTATTTTTAAAGCATTTGTTAAACTTATATTGGAGTACTCACGCCTTAAGTATTTCACTGATGTTTCAACAACCTTATAATGCTCTTTTCTGGGGAGATTTAATTTTTTTAAATGCAGATTTGTTGTATAAATGATAAACTATTTTTCACGCGCAGTCTCACCCTGCGTAAATTGGTGTTAACTGCAATTAGCAGGCAACCAACTCCGAAAAATACTACTATGACCAGGGCTAAAGCCCAGGCCAAAAACAGCACTTCGACTCTGGCTATACACGCTGAACTTGGACGATATCCTTTACAAATATCTAAATATATATACTTGTTGTTATATGTAAGTACTGGCTTAAATTATACCAGGAAAAGTCAAACAATTATATTCTGAAGTCAAATTGAATTAAGAATGATATCAAATTTTGAAAAGCGAAAATCCAACACAAAAATAGTCCAAAAAACATTCCCTGTAAGAGTTTATAAAACATACATACGTTTTTCATCATAAATGCACGTTGTATGAGACGAAATGCAATTACAATGGCAGTAAAAGACATTCGCAGTAGTTTCGACTCTCGCGTTAAATATACATATTACGTATATATAAATATATATGTAAACATCGGTTAAGAAGTATTATGGTCTTCGGACAACCGGGGATACGGTGATAATTTATTTATTGATTTATTGATTTGGGTTAAACGCCATTTCAACAATTGTCCATCCGTTTCACGGCGACAAGTTCACCAATGCTTGTCCTGGTTTTCCGACACCACTACACCACACAGCATACTTTCCAAGCACATATATTGGTATTATTAATGGAAACAAAACGCGTCTTGTGTGATTGATCAAGCAATATTTTATTTTATTTAAAACGTAGTCTGGTTACCTATGAGTTTTCAGTTGAAGTGTGATACAGTAAACTACATTAATGCAAATTTAAAAAAAAACCTGAAAGATGAGTCATGAAAGAAAAAATCTTTGAAAATTGAAACTGAAAATGAAATTTGATTTTTTTGTTTTTATATATTACATAGGAAACAAAAGTCATAGCAAAAGTATGGTGTACACAAAAGAAAAGGCCGGGAAATTTTTCCAAGACTATTTATCCCATATATGTTTACATATTTGTGTAGATTAGGTAATATGCTACCAATACACCAATTTTCGTAAAACATAAAATATAATGCCCATGATTGGTCTTTGTGAGAAAGGGTTAAAACAATGTGAAAGTGATTCATCTAAACTCCAACCACATATATAAATATTTTTGAGAAGATTGTGGCAAAAGAGAAATTGCTCATAAAGATCAACTTCTTCTTTTGCAACAATGTTTTCTAATTTCCATTTTTGATATTTTCTACAACTTTTCCAAAGTTTTCAAAGTCGCCTGCTCCAGATTTGTTATTTGTAGGAAAGGGTTAATTATATCGCTTACCGTAGGATTTCTTAATGGTCACATATTTTGACATCTCAAGTGGCTCTCCAGTTCCTATCTTGTTAACAGCCGAAACTCTAAACATGAGCTCGGAACCAGTTTGCAATACTCTCAGAGTGATTGTTGTGGAATCACCAGAAGTATTTTCTACATGAGTCCATAGGGGGTATGATTTTTCACGTTTTTCAATTGCGTAACTTGTAATTGGTGATCCGCCATCCCTGTCTGGTTCTTTCCATGACAACTCGACAGAATCCTTTGTGATTGTTTTTGCAATGATTGGCTCATTTGGTATGCTTGGTTTTTCTAAAATAAAGAAAGAATTTTATAGGAGTATTTATTTTCTTTGAACAAATAAATACATGTTAGACCCAGTAACATATTGACAAGAAAACATAACTAAAGGATAAGCTTGCAACTATAATCGGAAAACGCAAAATTTCTCTTAATATTTATCCATGTTTTCAACTTGTGTACAAACCACCCTAATTACAATATATTGATTCTCTCAGATGCTATAGAAGTTAGTGCAATTACGGTATAGCCAATACAAAATGTTGTTACATTGTGAATATATACATATAACTAAAAAAGTATTAAATTAGATTTTTTTGAATATGGGACCCATAGCTGTTGCCCTACCTATTGGTGCATGGCAGATGACGCTGTCGGATACCAAGGGCTTGCTGTCACCCACGTCGTTGAACGCAATGACGCTGAAGCAATACGATTGGTCCGTTTTAAGGTCATTGATTCTGAGACTTTTCTTGTTCGTAATTGCTACTTCAGTCCAGATCTTCTGATTAGTGGTGACCTGGATCTTATACCCGCTAAGTTTTAATCGTTCATCCGATTTGAGAACCAGCCAGTCCATAGAGAGGCTGGTGGTGGCAATGTCCCTAAATGTGATTGGTCCAATGGGCATGTCAGGAACAGCTGAATGTAAACAATCATATTGGTGATATTTCATTTCAATACATCTTTTGTAGAATTGCGATAGCATGGCTACCTTTGTTTCAGATGAAGTTTTGAAGTCACGTGATGTAAACTATTTTTACCAATTCAGTACGTAAAATACAATTGTAATGTATTGTCTCTGTACATGACTTACCTCGTCCTTTCGTTTAAATATATAATCTAAAAGACATCCTATATCAATAATTCACTTTATGTGCAAACTGTTTGCTCATTTTCGTTGAGTTTGGTCCTTTTCAGTATTCAGGACAAGATCTGAAGATAACATTCTACACAATCTGCCCTTTAAAGAAACTGCTGTCTGGCAATATTTCAACTTTTGTCAGTACTTCTACAAGTGTTCTGGAAGCATAATGTTTTAGCATTTGTGTGAATTCTTATTAACTATAGTTCACTATTCAATATGTGTAAATTATGGAAAGTTAGGTATGCAATTGTTTGTACTCGTCATATGCCTGACTCGTAGGTTAAAAGAAAATGTGCAGTAGATAAGAAAAGATGATGTAGTTCATAGTACGTGCGAAATGAGCATATGAAACAAATCATATGTATTTTACATGTAAGAAAAATACTATAAAACAATAAACCTAATAATAAAAACAAAACAAAACAAAAACGCATTTCAGTGGATAATTTGCAAATGTTAGTGAAATGAAATGACTTTTATTGTGTCGCCCTGTGTAACATGGTAGGCACTTAGGGAATACTGTTTTGTCCGGCGTTTGTCTGCCTGTCTGTCCGTCACACTTCAATGAACGACAGGTGCAGCTCACATACGTGCCCCGATGAGCACTCAATTCTAGTTTTGCTTATGTTTATATTATGTCTCACAATATTTAATATTAATTATTATGAGTTGCGGAACAAAATTGCCATAAGCATTATTGTTTTAAACAGCCGACACTGTATTTGTAGTATGTCAAAATAACAAATCAAATGTATCTTTTAGTACAATTATCACTCAGTAATCGTTCAATTGAATGTTTACATGATGAATACTCAGTCCTAGGTTATTGTGGCATTAACTGTTACGCTTCCCATGCAACATGTCAAGTACCAAGGAGAAAGCTTCTATTACCCTTTTAAATGTAAGATTTTGACAATTTTAGAAATAAAGCAGAAATTTCTTTTAAGTTCAGATATATTCAGATCTTTGATTAAAAGCCCTTTATGTAAGTATGATGCTTAATGTTATCTAAGTAAACAAATAAATTGTATTATTCGAATAATATGTGTGAAATATTCAAATGAGCTAATTAAGCGTATTTTACGTTTGAATTGCATGCTCAATCCCTACAACCAGAAAGCCCATCCTTGTCATAGGATTGAGGTATGTACTACTTGTTTTATTGATTTAATTATTAATCGTATGTAATTCAAAGATTCGCCATGTAAGGTGTCAGCTGGCTCTGCTGCTGATTCATGTGTTGATAGTGTCTTTGCAGTGTCATTATCTGAAGGCATATACAGATATATAGAAGCAATAAAAGTCTTCAGACCTTATAATTTTGCTGCTGTTTGTTGTGAAATATTTGATAGGTGACTGTAACCGACTACATGATATGCACAATGTGTTTGGAACTACTACATAATGAAAGGAATTCGTCATATTTAGATAAAACAAATTAATTGTGAATGTGTTTTCTGGCAAGATTGTTTTAAAACTTGCTTTATATTTCTTCGAAAAATATTAATATTCTCATCGTTTACGTATTTAGTGAGTGTTCAAAAGCTACTTGGTTCACCATCTTGCAACTTCGTGCGATTTCCGTCCAATGGTAATTTAATAAAGATTGATATTAACAGTTTTACCAGCCGAATCATGTTTGGCGAGATCATCCGATTCGCCCTTGTAATTTGCTTGTCGAAGGACATCTGCCGAATCCGTATTTGAAACCATTTTACTTTCCATATTTGCCAACTCATTCTTTGTGTCTTTTTCTAAAGGCCCAACTGCTGCATCAGTGCTTGGCAGTGTACGTTCAGTGTCATTCTCTTAAGGCATCAATAAATATAGAAATATTTCAATTCCTCAGAGCTTCTACAGCTACTCACTGTTGCTTAATTCCCAATTTGAAAGGAGATGTTTCCAATTGTTTGATTTGCATCATGTGTTTGGAATTTCTAAAACGTGAAACGGTTTGGTCATATTTAAACATGATCTTTTAATTTTAAATGCGCGTTTGCACGTTCATTGTAAGGCTTGCTACATATTTCTTCTAAAATTGTCAATAGTTTACTCCTTCACTTATTTGGTGTGATCCAAACTACGTGGTTCACCATATTGCAATGACTTGCGATTTCATTTCAATAGAAAGAAGCAATCGAGCAACACGTAACATATTGGCTGCCATGCACTAATTGTATATATGTGTTAAATAAAACGATTTTAATTAAGGCTATGCGGAAATGAGGTATAAGGCGATCTAATTTGTCAACTAAGACTTACTTTATAAAAGTTGTGCTTGGCGTTTGATTATAAAGTAATGATTTTATATTGTCTGACAATGAAAAAACCCAACGTTAACTTTACAATTAGTGAATCAATCAATTATCCTCAATTCGGAAGATCGGGTTTGATCAGGAGGACCTGCCGAATTATGTTGGGCTAGATCATTCGATTGGCTTTTGTGAACTGCTTGCCGAAGGACATTAACTGAATCAGTCTCAGAAACAATTTTTTTATTTTCTATAATGTTCGACTCACTATTGGTGTCGTTATCTAGTGGCGTAGCTTCTGTATATGTTTTGAGTAGTGCCATTTCGATGTCATCCTCTGAAACCATCGATATATATATATTGAAACATAACAAATCGTCAGAGCTTCTAATTTACTGACTTTTGTTTTAAGAAACATTTGATAGGTTAAGTTTTCCGATTTCATTTAATGCATTATTTGTTTAGAACTACTAACAATTATAGGGACTGGTCATATTTTAATAAAATCTTTCAAATTGAAAAAAAAATGCTGTTACGGAAGACTATGCGTTAATTGAAGGAGGCCTAAGTTGATCTTGTCATGATCTTATACTTACCTTCTACAAGTTGATATTGCCTTTACATAACACACTTTTAAGTTATAATTCTATATTGGGTGAAAATTATAATACCAAAAGAAGATTTGACAATCATTTATGAATCCTCAATCCAAATTATCAATAGTGTTAGTCGTACCTGCCGAATCACGTTTGGCGACTTTATCTGATTCGCTCTTGTGAACTTCTTGTCGAAGGACATCTGCTGAATCTTTCTCAGAAACCATTTTACTTGTCGTATTCACTGAATCACTCTTGTTGTCCTTATGTACTAGATCAGCTGCTGCATAAGCTTTTGGTAACGTCTTTTCAGTGTCATTATCTAAAGGAATATATAGATATATAGAAAACAATATCATTCCTCAGAGCTTCTTATTCTACTAACATTTGTTGAAGAAAGATGTGATAAGTTATGTTTTCAGATTCTATTTAATGCATCATGTATTTGGAATTACTAACAATTTAAGGGACTGGTGATATTTAAAGAAAATATTTCAATTGTGAACACGTTTGCTTTAAAACTTTGTTTCTTAAAAACAAAAGTTCTACTCTTTTATGGTTAAACACGTTTTAAAACAACTAGGTT
The DNA here is from genome assembly GCA_031471495.1 of Clinocardium nuttallii. NCBI lineage: Eukaryota > Metazoa > Mollusca > Bivalvia > Cardiida > Cardiidae > Clinocardium > Clinocardium nuttallii. The sequence continues at coordinate 1,883 of JAUELF010291536.1, read as the reverse complement.
CACCATATCCCAACGTTTTGTGATTTCCAGTCAATGGTAAGTTGTAATTAATAAAAAAGATAATTATTATATGTTTGCAACCATATTCGCATGTCACAGTTATTATCTCATACTTTACCTTCTAGTAGTTGATATTGATCTTTGCATCAATCTAATATAACTCATGATTTTATAGTGTGTGACAATGAGAATACACGAAGCAAACTTTGAAATTAATGGATTATCCAAGTATCCTTAATCCAAAATTTCGATATCATCAGCCTTACCTGCATAGTCTTGATGGTCGAAATCATCTGATTCGCGATTGTGAACAACTTGCCGAAGGACATCCCCTGAATCCGCCTCTGAAACCATGTTTTTTGCCGTTTTCGCTGAATCACTCTTTGTGTCCTTAACTAGTGGCTCAACTACTGCATCAGCTTTTGGTAGTGTCTTTGCAGTGTCATTATCTGAAGGCATAAATAAATATATAGAAACGTATAAATCCTCAGAACAGCTTAATCTACTGACTTTTATTCGATAAACATTTAATACTCTATGTTTTCCGATTAATTACTAAAAATTAAAGGGACTGATCATATTTAGAAAAATACTTTTTTCTGATGAAGTGCATACATATAATATATTGGTAGCTTCATGTTACCATTTAATGGCAAGATGAGCCCGTTTTGTTTCGCAGCGTAATATGATGTCTTTTAGTGTCACGCGTTTTACCGGACAAAACCGCCATTGCTACACCAGGTTATAACCATAAAACTATTACGGAATATACAAGAAATATACTTCAATAAACAATGAGCCATTATCATCTTGGCGTAACAAATATTATTCGTTTGTAATTGGGTATATTTTTGTCTTTCACCGGTGAACCAGTATGATAGTCTTTTGTAAACTCTTGACAAAGTGCATACATATTTGAGTGTGACTTGAATTGATGTTTTCGTTAACACTGAGACAGTTATAACTTCTAAATATAGAAGTCAGATTATTTATGCTCATTTGGTAAGACCATTGTTGGAAAGAACGCATAACTGCACGCATTTCCATTTATAGTTACGTGCGTACTAAGCTCTGTGATTACTTTCTACACTATTTGATTTAAGAAAGTATCAAGTAAGTACAACATTGAGTAAATGAAATGTTGCCGAGGTTCCCAGGATGTCGAGCTTTAGACTTTTAACATTTCTTGTTGTAAAATTGTAGGCGATTCTACCGTAGTTCAGAGGAACTGTTTTGTTGTGCCGTTTCCTTTAAGCAACTGGACACGCTCAGACGGAGAAAAGCTTTTTGGTGGACAATACTATCACTTTGATAAACTGGTAAATTGGTTACAACGCCTCTGTCGACGAGATCAATCAGGAGGAAAGCGTAATTAATGCTTTGTTTGTTTGTTACATTGGCACATATTTGTTTTGTTTTCAAGATTTGATACTGTGGTTGAAATAGTAGCACGTGCTGCTCAAATAGGGGTTGACCTTTCGGATGAGAGTTTATTGAATCGCGAGTATGTGCGACTGGTCCAGCCTTGCTATGGCAAAAAATAAATATTTAACAAATGGGTTTCGCAAATTCAAAAGTATGGAAGCTTGACGAAAGCAAGCGACCAATCTCTGGTAAGCAGCACCTACAAGACTGCCTAAATTCCTGTCGGTGACTTTCTTAAAAGACACTTAAAAGTTAATAAAGCCCCATCGTAGCTCGGGCTACGCGATGAGCTCCGGTCGAGATTTGGCGAAATGCATGAGAGCCGATTCGCTATACATCTGCTTATGGATTTCAAGCAAAAAGGGGTCGAATCGCTGGAAGCGTACTGTCTACGCATTCTTTCTTTTGGTGATGGCGCATTTGGTGCCGAAGCCAAGTTAACGGCACATAACTTTTAG
>JAUELF010291525.1:0-10032 GCA_031471495.1 Clinocardium nuttallii | reverse complement strand
CAAAAGGAGAAATTGCACGTTTTGTGCAATTTCTTCTTTTGTCACTTTGTTTTCAAAAAGCCGTCTGCTGCAGAGGCTTCAGAAAGCGTCTTTATGAGGGAAAGTGTTAATGATATAAATCCCTGGTACATTAAAGCCCTCCCTTACCTACAGCAAACAATCTGCGGCAAATGACTTTGAAAACACAGGAATCTAGGAAAACATGGGAAAATAGTTGTAAGTGAAAGTAGGATTATTAAAAAGAGTTGTAAAAGTAATGCAAAATGGCGTAATTGCTCATTTCCTCTATTTGCCACGATGTTGTAATTAAAAGCCGTATGCTGTAGATGCGTCAAATCATGTAGCTTTACGGGAAGGGGTTAACGCTGTACTTAATGTTTTATACATGCGAACATAAATATCATTATCATGATGGTTGGTTTCGGGAACTGATCATTGTTTATGCTATCTATATTTTGACAGATCATTTTAATAACCTAATCGAAGTGTTTAGTTATTTCGAACTTCCTTTTGTTAGTGCATAAACAAATTACCCAAATCAATGTTTATACTTCAATCGACCACTGTATAAAAGATTTACAACTCCCTGTATCAACAAGATGAAAGATCTCTTCTAACGAAACATTTTGAGATCAATCGATTTCCGGGTTGTTGTGTAATTCTAGTACGATTTAAAAACTAATTTAGTGCAATAAACGTGTATATAAAGAATACGTCCTTTTTACCAACCTGCAACAAAGAACATTTACACATCGAACTCTGCTTAGTTATCATGTAGAAATATAATAATTTTATCATTTTCTTTTACGAACAACCGATGAGACCACATTTGTAAGTGATTAATTAGGTAAGGTAAACTATTTATTTTAAATAGCCATAATTATTGATGGGACTTTTCGCGCATATGTTCGCATGGTATAAACATCATCCTGACGTCATAAGCAAGTATGGATTAGAAATAAAAAGGAATTAATCAGTGATATACTATTATTGAAATCCGATTAAAGGTACTCTATCGCTAGTCCGGACACTTATTGTTTTAATGTGCTTCAATAGTACAATGTACGAAATAAAACACATAACCCAAGAGTTGTGTCACACGGCGATGTTTTTCATTTCTTTAAGCAATTGTTTTGTTGTTTTTCTTATTCAGTTCTGTATTTAAAGAAAGCTTTCCGACAAAAAAAAGTTAATGTGCCAGAAAGGTAATTGAAAACGTTGTTTTAATTTCTGTTTCATTAATATGGTATACTCACGATGTACATAGCTTTAAGCAGAAATTGAACAAAAGTATAGAACGCTCACATAGGAACAAAGTGTTTATCACGATAGGGTGTTCGATTTATGTTAAACCCTTTCCCACATACAACTCACCTGCGTGCAAACTATGATTATTCAACAGAGTTGTAAACATAATGGCAAAAGATGAAATTGCTCTTTATGAGCTGTGCCTTTAGCACCAATTGTTTATCAAAAGTCGACGGCTGCACATGCGCCAAATGCGTATGCGATTAATAAACGTCTAACAGGACAAATATTCAAGTCAAAATGTCTAACGGGACAAGTGTTCAAGTCAAAATGTCTAACGGGACAAGTGTTCAAGTCAAAACTTCTAACGGGACAAGTGCTCAAGTCCGGCAAACGTCTCTGTTAAACCCTTTAATCTCGGCACAGGTACTTTAATGTGAGACTCGCCAGCCACAGGAAATCCCACCAAAGTGACTTTGCAGCCTCGATCTATACGTTGTGTATTCAGATCTAAATCGCTGTGCAATTAAATTCACTGAAGAGCATTTTGCTTATGCCGGTTCTCATTTTATTGACGATACTGAGGCTGGATGTTGACAGGGTTTTTTAACGTGAACGAATCTCCGATTACAGCATGTATCAGTCGACAAAGTGCACACGGAAATTAAATCTTGGTTTTGTATGTGCACACAACGGGAAAATCACGGATCAATACCCCTTCTCATGTACAGAGATCCCAAGTGGAGGCTTTCTAAACGATTTCACCCTTATTTCTGATACGGGAAACTTAGGATTTCTTCTCTGCTGCAGATCGCATTTGAAATAGTGTTGAGCAAATCATATATTAGACGCTTAATTGTTAAACAACGTGCATATGTGTTTACAGATTCGTTATTGTATTTTTCTAAACAGATTGTTTAACTATGACATCCAGTAAAGGTTTAAGGTTTGTCTATTATTCCCTGTTTTTAAAGGTGTGTAAGTGTTAGTTATTGAGTACAAACAACAAGATATCAACGTTTTCTCGCACATTTTATTTAAAAACACATACACCATTTGAGCCGTGTCCCGTAAGAAAATCAACATTAACATGGCTTCTGCGTTATAAATCGATCTAGATCAGCCCACATAGACTTATCCGGGCCGACACATTCCGTCTCATATAGTAATGTTTTCCGAAGCAGAATATCTACAGAAGGCGAAACGTGTCTATCCGGGTAGGCCTGCGCGGCATGCTTAGGCTGATCCGGGACTATACTTCACGCAGAGTGCACAATGTTGGTTTTCTCGCAGGACTGTTACATGACTCAAACTCAGGATAACTCGAACTCGACACATAATTTACTTCGAGTAATCCACCAGTTCGAGAGATGGATGGATTTATACTAAATTCATTTATGTTTAAACAGCTTCGTAATTCCTATATTCTTAAGTGTTTAATATAGAGTGATTATATCTAATCAAGGAAACAGCGCAGTAGCAGTTTTCATCACTCGTATGGACAATCAGAACCGCTGCTACGCCGTTTTAAAAGAAAGAAACTTTCGTTAACGAAATATTCGTATTGTCGCGAGTCCACTTTATATTATAATGTATTTGTATATAAATAAATGAATTGGAATAAATTTGAAAAGTATGTATTGCCATGTGTATGACAATGAATGTCAAATTACAAGGTAAATATTAATTAACTTAGTAATTCTTAAAGTATGTGCCTTGACCTATATCGCAAGATTAAACATATCGTCAGCAACGAAATAGAGCCTACGCGTTAGGGAAGATAATAGTGATCTGCAGTATTTTCATATTGACTTTGATTGATTGATTGATTGATTGGGGTTTAACGCTGTGTTAAACCATTTCTCAGTCATATCACGGCAGCCAGTTCACATACCCATGTGTTTCCTGTTTTTCTCACACCAGTACTCCACACAACAATCCTCCCAATCAACTGGCTCCTTTTCCACATATACCTAGCCCATTGGCGGAAGACAAATGACGCATGTCGCATTGACTTTTGTCAAACGTCTGAAAGAAAGGTGGCCAAGCCGGGATTGGAACTCACAACCCCTGGATTGATAGCTCGCGTCGTTACCGACTGAGCTACCGGGGCTCAATTTTCGTATTCAAATCCTTAGTTTCAGCAGTCTTTCTTTAGCTGATACTTTCCTAGCTTTCACAAAGTTCAGAATTTCACAGAAAGGATGACGTAGGTTTTTAATATATAGTGTCCCTTTCGGTTTCGACCGGTAGGGTCCTTAAAGACGCATCACTAAGATTGTAGAGTAACAGGAGTTGTATTTAAAGAGACTACCGTTCGAATATAGCTTCTATTCTTTGTGAAAAAGTCAAGTTCAAACGCTAGTACAAACACGCGGCGTCTGGCGACTTAGGGCCATGTCAAAGCATCTACGCACACTCAAGACTCCGAAGTTCTGACAAAAACTAGATGTAACTTTAACTCGTTCCTACTTTTAACAAATCTGCAACAGACGGCTAAGAAAACATGTGGGTAAAATAAGGAAAATCTCCAAATTAGAAGTACAATTATTAAATAGATTTAAAAGCATTCTGGTATCGTGATCCAATTTAAGTCGTTTCTCCATTTGCCACTATGATTTCAAAAGTCGTCTGCTGCAGTTGCGTTAAATTGCGTATTACATAAGACCCCCCATATCACCGGGTTAAGTATGCCGTGTACATCACCAATCCTCCCTTTAGAACAAATAGACATTTTACGACTTTGAGGCAGACTAATTTTGGATAGTTGTAAATTAACGCTGTTTAAATGTATCTGTCTTTTAAAACTAATGCTCCTTTTTAGCCGCATCATTCCATAAGGGTGTGTATCATGGCGTCTGCGAACAGATGTGACTCACGTGCGTCGGAAAATGTGTACGGTCCGTCCCACTAGATCTCTCATTGACTTTTGACTAACATGTAAAAGTGTAACCTCAATGTTTTCGTGAAGTCAACAGGGACATGTAATTATACTTATATCGCTATGTTATGGAATGAGCTAGCAAACGGTACACCCTCGCTATATTGGAATGAGCTAGAAAACGATACCCCCTTCGCTATATTGGAATGAGCTAGCAAACGATACCCTCCTCGATATAATGGAATGAGCTAGCAAACGGTACCCCCTTCACTTTATTGGAATGAGCTAGCAAACGATATCCTTCTCGATATATTGGAATGAGCTAGCAAACGGTACCCCATTCACGTTATTGGAATGAGCTAGCAAACGGTACCCCCTTCGCTATATTGGAATGAGCTGGCAAACGGTACCCCCTTCGCTATATTGGAATGAGCTAGCAAACGGTACCCTCTTTTGAAGTAGCTTCATTGACGAAATTCTGGTGGTTCATACTTGTTTTAATGATTAGGGAAGCCACTCAGTGTGTATGGTCCGATTGTTGCGTTAACCGTTATCAAAGTTATATCAATCAACGTGAGAGACTACTCAAATGTTGCACAACACTGGCCCATCTGGGTAATATATGTCTCGGTTTCAAATGTATTTACTTAAGATCTTTCTTCCATTTATTTCTTGCAATAAACTTAATAAATGAGAATTAATCCCCAGTGCTTGTGATTTAAAACGATGGGAAAACGAATTAACATTATTTTCATCATCACCACCATCATCATCATCATCATCATAAGCATCATCATCATCATCAGCAGCAGCAGCAGCAACAACAGCAGCAGCAGCTGCAGCAAATCAATCATTTTTGCTATCTTTTAATCAACCTTTCGTAAAGTGATTCGGATCAGATATTTTCTAAACGTTTTACATTGAAAAGAAATCACAATTTGAAATGTAAATGGCACAATACATCAATTACTGGAACAAGTTTCAGAGAAAATCGCGATTACAGAATTAAATAAAACATACACGGAAGAATCTAAACTAAATCGATCGATCCCTTTTATATCAATCTAAAATGGAGGGGAAATGAACCACACCACACGAGAACACAACTTCGGGACTTGGCAAGCAGAGAAAATCAAAACCAGTCTGGTGTTCCATGCGGTCTGATCTGAAGTGAGTTTATTCGGACTATTATTTAGGAAACTATGTTTGACGTTGCTAGGAGCGAAATGACTGAAGTGTGCATTAGAAAGCTAGCATTACACTGTAGTCGCCCGGTTTTCGCTAACTTCGCTCCCAGAAACAAAATAATATAATACAAAGGGGTTACTTGTCTAGGTATAAACGACGTATTGCAGGATGGTCTCCACTGTTAGCTATTAAGCAGTACATGTATAAGATAGACCTCTGGAGCAGAAAGGGCGCGAAATTATAAAATTCCGAACACATTATCATCAGTGCTCAGAAATATAAAATTCCGAACACATTATCATCAGTGCTCAGAAATATTCTCCACGCTCTAGATAATACTTCTGATTGGTCAATTGCGAGAAATAATTTGCTTCTGACCAATCAGATACTTGAAAAACAAATTATGAGTACTGAGTAAACGTATGTAGTTTTGGATCACATTTATGCCGTCCCGCGAGGAAACCAACATTATGGCATCTGCGTAATGTATCGACCAAGACCAGCCTGCGCTGTCCAAACAGACTGATCCGGGCCGACACACTACGTCTCCGAGGGATAGGGGTATAGAGAAATGATTCCTGAAACAGAAAATCCAAAACAGGCGAAAAGTGTCTGTCCGGGTTAGCCTGCACTGCATGTTTAGACTGATTCGGGTCGATATTTTACGCAGAGACCACAATGTTGGTTTTCTCGCGAGACGGCTCATTTGCATACATCGAGTATAACAGAATATTCTGGATTGCAATTGCCATTATTTTCATAAAACCTCCGATTGTCGACTTTCGTGTCACATGACTCAACTAATCCAAATGAATAAACCCGTAGCGAAATAAACAGGTACTTACGTTCAGTAGTGACAACGACAAGCAACGTCAGGGCCAGAATACATCGCCATAACAGACTATGCGCGGTATCCATAGTAGCTTTACTTGTCTACATCGACGCAGAAATTGTCCTGAGCGGTTAAAATCTGGAAAAAAGGAAAAACACAAAATGTCATCTCTTTTTAATTCATAGCTCACATCTAAAACGTGGGAGGAAAACAGTGTTATGTCTTGAAAGAAAAGCGGAATATATTATATATGTCGAGTTGATGATGTTGAGTTAAAATAAAATGCGTAGATCAAGCGATAGTGAGTGTGCACTATCATTTGTATTTAGATAGGCCAGAAATGCACATGTGATGTGGAATTTAATTATTGAATTATATATATTCGTATATAGCACATGTCACTTTGTTGCAATCGTGTAAGACAATGAGAAAGTTTTTAATTTCACCATTGATAGACTACTGCTGAAGCGGCGACAGTAGTTTGTATTAGAAACTGACGTCGATAAAAAAAAGTGAAAAATAGGAAATTTTCAACTTTTAGCCAAGACATAGATACCATTGATGGTTAATTACGCAAAGATTCATCGACTTTTCGTTTTTACTAGTTGTTTAATTATGTAGTTTCTCCCCTTGTCGGAATATAAATTGCAAGCGTCTGATGAAAAAGATAGATTACTTTCCAAACGTCGGAATGAGCTTACTTAACTCTCTATCTTGCTCTCTCCTCTGTCTCTTCATCTCTCTATCTTGCTCTCTCTCTCTATCTCTTCATCTCTCTTTCTCGCTCTCACTCTCTATCTCTTCATCTCTCTATCTTGCTCTCTCCTCTGTCTCTGCCTGTCTGTCTCTCTGTATGTCTGTCTCTCTGTCTCTCTCTCGATCTTTCTCTTATCTCACTCTCTTTCTCTCTGTAACTCTTTCTCTCTCTTCATCCCTATCTCTACCCACCTCTCTTTCTCTCCCCCTCTATCTCTCTCTCTCTCTCCCACACCCCTCCTCAGCTCTCTCTCTTTCTGTCTATCATCTCTCTTTCTCTCTCTTACTCTCTATATATTCATCTCTCTCCCTCTATCTCTCTCTCTATCTCTATATCCTCCTTCTCTCCTCCTGTTGTCATAAGTATGAGCATTGAACGCTGCGGTATGTGTGATGTCATCAATATGAATATTCCAACTATCGTAGATCCAGGTAAATCAGATTAACACTTGTTTAACACAGTATGTCCCATTGACCGAGAAATGAATTTGCAACAGACAACTTTTGAAGACAGCAGACAGTGGGTTATCTCTATATGAATCATATTATATTTACAAGTTTATCTACAGTTATTTTAGAAGCGTGTACACACCATTCATTATCATGAAAACAGAATAAGCAAACAGTTTCAACCTTTCCCATCAATGACAAAACTACAGCAGATTACTTTAAAACTCTCTATAAACGAAAATGTACTGATTTAATAGAGCTTAAAATATTTTGGCAAAAGGAGAAATTGCTGCCATATTGCTTTCAAATGTCGTCTGCTGCAGATGCGTCCAAAACGTCTGCACTTGTGAAAGGGTTAAATCATATTACACAATACTGAATCGCCACATCCCAAAATATCGAGACAAAAAAATATAATCACATTTCGGTAAAAAACATTATCTCCTCACACACTGTAGGCTGGTCCCCCAGGTCTTTTCGACACAATAGCTCGAGTTTAAATATCAAGCTCGTACAAAGGTAAGAAAATAATACCAACGTGAATCAATGCGGCCTACGAATTCCCCTGACACATGTTGCGTTTACCTGATATATTATTCTAAGCACGTCTGTTTAGAAAACATGTGGACAAAGTAATCCCAAGTACAACATTGGAGGCGTAATTTAAACACAGCGATGGAAATATTTTGGGAAAAGTATCAATTGTTCGTTTCGAGCAAGTTATCATTTTCCGACGATATTTTCAAATTTGACCGACTTTTTGTATCAGAAAAAAAGGTTGAACCCCCCCTCACCGATCGGTATTCTGTGATTCATTTGAATGTGTGGTTTCATTAATTCGATTAGTACATGTGTATTATTCATGCTGATAGAGAATCCTATTTACGTATTTATGTATAGGTTACATTATTCATCGACAGTACCAAGTGATTTACACAATCCATTCCTTCATCACATACAGCCAGGCTACAGCAGTGGACTCTCAACATATCAAGGAAAACAACCGTTGACAAGTTGTATATGACAATAAGTGTAGGCCTTAATGTAGGCCGCTCGCTAATTATACATAATTTGCACAATGAAACATTTTTATTCGTTTGAATAACAGATAAGATATACGGAGATGTAATGTGAGAATACGTACATAATAGGAACATTATTTAATCTGGTCTAAACAATTATGAAATTATTTAATACAGTAGGAAACATTGTTGGTTATTTAATACAGTAGGAAACATTGTTGGTTATTTAATACAGTAGGAAACATTTTGTTGGTAAAACAAAAGAAAACGCTAATCGTGGATAATTATTCAAATTTTAGGAAAGACATTTCACTTAAAAACATATTTTATCATGTGTCATTATACACTGATAACTTAAGCCATCATGGGGAAGTTTAAATAACTCGGATAATACTTAAAACTTAGAAGACAAAGGTTGTTTGAAGTGGCTTTACGCCGTTTTTAACATTTTTTCAGTCACATCACGGCAGTCAGTTCACCTACGCTGTGTTTCTTAGCTTCACACCAGTATTCAACACAACATCATTTCAAATTAATTGGCTCCTTTTTTACATATATTGTTAGCCGATGGGTGAAAGGTGAAATTACACTTGTCACAGTGACTTGAGTCAAACATCGGAAAGTGTGTTGGTCGAGCTAGGATTCAAACTCGCAATCCCTGTATCAACAGTCCGCGTCGCTACCGACTGAGCTACCGGGGCTCGGCAAGAACAACAACATAACATAACAAGCAAACGTATATAGTCTATAACTAAAGCGCGTTTAACAACAATATCCGCCTTTTCGTATAAATGTGTCAAGTAACTAGAAAACCTACATTTGAACTTGGTGACCAGTGAAGACCCAGATCATCTTGCGCCGATGAGTAGTTTTATAAGAACCATTTTGTTTGAAATCAGATTAACAGAAGAGAATTACATACATAAATATTAAACCCACACAATTGTCCCTTTTTAATCCCCTCGTCGCGTAGACGAGTTGTATGTCGCACGCGATAAGTGCAGGCCAAGATCAGCAAGATAATTAAGAAGCATACACACAACTTATAAGAACGGTTACAAGCGAGAACAGCAAATGTAAATCAAGGTTACAAGCGAGAACAGCAAATGTAAATCAAGTTAAAAGCGAGAACAGCCAATGTAAATCAAGGTTACAAGCGAGAACAGCCAATGTAAATCATTGTTACAAGGGAGAACAGCCAATGTAAATCAAGGTAACAAGTGAGAACAGCCAATGTAAATCATTGTTACAAGGGAGAACAGCCAATCTAAATCAAGGTAACAAGCGAGAACAGACAATGTAAATCAAGGTTACAAGCGAGAACAGCCAATGTAAATCAATGTTACAAGCGAGAACAGCCGATGTAAAAGCTGTAAAAGTTACTTGACAAGTGTTCGTTATTTATGTACGAATTACTAAAAGAGATTAGTAACGATGATGTGATGCTACGTGTTTCATTTCTTATGAATTTTGTTGTTGGAAGCCACCAGGAGGCGGCTTCCTGTAGTAACGCTTTGAAATTTAGCACAAGGGGGATTTTTAGACCTGCCTGATGACCATATATCGGGATTTCTATGTGTCCTGACGTGCGTATACACACAGGTTGCAAATTATTGTCGTCTAGTCTTTTTTTAAATTCTTAACCCACACTGAAA
>JAUELF010291514.1:0-10032 GCA_031471495.1 Clinocardium nuttallii | reverse complement strand
TACACAGGGATCATGAATAAGTGAACCGTCGCCGTGATATAACTGAAATAATGTTGAAAGCGGCGTAAAACCCAAATAAAACAAAACTGGCTCATTGCATGGTGGAAGATGAATGACGCAACTATTATCCTTCTAATACTATAATTATAATTAAACCACGGATAAAACGATGGCTGCTCGCCAAATGGCAATATTACAACAACAAAGACAAATGACTAATGCCAGCCATTTATCGTAAAGAAAGAATTAAGGATCGAGCCCGCGTTCGAACTAACGACCCATGGAGTGATAGCCATCATCTGTATATGTGTGCCATATGGCCTTTGTGGCATACAGTTGATTTATCCGACCCGGACCTTAAACACTATTTATGACTATGAAGAAATGTAGTTATCACCAACTTTAAACTTTATGTATACATGTAGTTATTATGGCTTCCCTCTATGATACTCAAGACTTACGGGCTGGTGTCAGGAAAGATGGACCCGTAGTACTGATAAAACGTGAAATAACTGTTTGGCTTGAGTTGGCAGTCTGCCAATTGCTGTTAGCACCGATTAACGCAGGGTGAGACTGCACGAGAAAAATAGTTCATCATTGATTCAACAAATCTGCATTTAAAATGTTAAAATATCCCCCACAAATATCATTATAAGGTTGTTGAAACATCAGTGAAAAATTCAAGGCGTGAGTACTCCAATATAAGTTTAACAAATGCTTTAAAAATTAATGCGCCGAGAGGTCAAATATTAACATTATTAACATTCGCGAAGTGAAACGGAGAAGAAGCATAAGTCGCGTGAAAATGCAATGGCGGATTCACCTGGGGCCCGTAGGGTCCGTGCGACGAAACATGTCAATGTGTATACTTGTGAGCTCTTGCACTGGTGAGCGTTATAGGGCTTCATCTTTGCGAATGCCAGTTTCATAATATTTACTATGTTTGATATGATCTGTTAACTTCATAACAATAACTACATAAGTATAAGCTGCAATTGTTATTTCCTTTCACATTTTCCCTTCTTCTGCTTTTTTTCCTGCACCCCCCTGGCCGTCAGCACTATAGTGCTTTGATTTGTTTCAAGGCAGCGTACAAACATTCTACGCTTTATCTGTAATATCATGGAATAAATCACACATTTTATGGAAAAGAACTTTTACGACAAAATAGTGCACATCTTTGTATGTACGGTCAGGATCAGGTCAATATTGTCGAGTAATACTAAGCATGACTCTGGTTGCAATGGTGACCAAATGTTGTTTTATGGGGTTTTTTTTAAACTTTAAAAATCTTCTTTTCTGAAACCGAAAGTCCTAGAGCTTCGATATTTGGTGAGCAATGTCTAATCGTCCTCAACAAATTGATTGTTCAATGGGGTCAAAATTGGCCCCTCCCCTGGGTCACCTGTTTTAGATAGAGATACATAGGAAACGCTTTGAACCTGGTGTGTTTTAGTTGGGTGATCTCAAACTGGATCACGATGTCCCTACTAGGATTCCATTCCACATGCTGCTGGGACCAGAGAAGCGAATAGAAAGCTCTAAATATAAGGCAATGAAACTATGTCCATTTTCTTTGAGAATGTCATGCGAACACCAGTAATGACATTTTTTAATAAACACATTGTTCGATGAGCTTATTTAGTTTTCCCTTTCAAAATACAAAAAACGTATTTAAAAACATCTCAACAATAATATGGAAAATATCCCTAAATGAAGACATACTTCTTGAAAAAGAGTTGAAAACATTGTGTCAAAAGGTGACATTGCTCGTTTTGAGTAACTTCTTCTTTTATCAAAAAGTTTTCAAAAGTCGTCTGCTGCAGAGGAGTCAGAAAGCGTCTTTATGTTGGAAAATTGTTTAAATTAAATGCAACACTTGAGAATACTATATATATATTTATATATTGAAACTAACATATTAGTGTGATATTGAAGCACCTGTTAATAAGAAAATCCTGATTCCTAAAAATGAGACCAACTTACAATCAAAGTACTTTATTGGCTGCAATCAATCCGTTGCTTGTAATGTAGAATATAGAATAAATGATGGCATTAAATTATGTACAAGTCAAACAAGTCATTTAACCCTTTTCTTAATGCATTTATCAAAAGAGTAGTATACGTTCGTCATGGATTTAATTCATAGGGGCTGTGGTTTCCGGCAAAAATAAATGAGCCGTCCGGAAGGAAAACCAACAGTATGGCATCTGCGTAATGTATCGACCCAGATCAGTCTGTGCAGTCCACGCATACTGATCCAGGCCGATACATTCCGTCTCAAGGGGATAGAGGTATACCGTAATGATTCCTGGAACGGAAAATGCACAGGAGGCGAAAACTGTCTATCCGGGTAAGCCTGCGCGGCATTCCACGGCTGATCCTAGTCGATACTTTACGCAGAGACCACACTGTTGGTTGTCTAGCGGGACGGCTCAAACGTTGTTTGAAGTTGCGACCAGCAGAATAAGGGTTATTAAACAATGACAGGCTAGTCTTCTCTGGTTGTCAGTTCCCGACAGTTGGTTTACTCATGGCGTGGACTTGTTGTTATTCTGAGGCACCAGTGATGTGTTTTCTTAACACCTCTGTGTACGCATCCTGAAACCGTGATTTATCACCAAAAATAAAGTGTTTCTCCATTTCTGGTGAGTACCTACTAGCTGGGGGATCTTTCTCATAGATCTCTGCGACTATCCTTGTCATACTAGCCGAGTTCCCGCAGCATAATCCGACATACTTGATACCAAGGGCTTTACATTCCTTGGCAAATTGTTCTACCTCCCTTCTGGAGCATACTAGAGCTGTCAGGTCGAGAGGGAAGGCTTGCTGATCTGTAACAATGAAATTAAATCTTTAAAGAGGCTGTTCAAATTCATGTAGATTTGAACAAAGGATTGTTACAAACGCACATAAAAACTACGGAATGCAACGTGTATTGAAAATAAGGCATGTAAATAGCGAACGTTGCAAATAAAGAACTAGTACGCACATTGAGACTAAGGAATATAATTAACGCACATTACAATTAAGGAATGTAATCTCAGTATGAGTACATAAGTGATGTAAACATTTTTTTAAATATTTATGATTTAAATAGATTTTAACCGTTTTCTGCATACGACTTTTCTGCAGCAGACGACTTTGAACATATTTTGTCATCAATTGGAAAACCTCTTTAATTGAATGGATAACCTACAACTAAAAGTAGAAAATATCGTGGCAAAATGAGAAATTGCACGTTTTCACAAAGCCGTCTGCTGCAGAGGCGTCAGAAAGCGTCTATATGAAGGAAATGGTTAAACACATCGTGGCAAAAGGAGAAATTGCTCACGATCAGTAATTTCTCATTTTGCTACTTTTTCAAAAGGTGTCTGCTGCAGATGCTCCAACATTCGTCTTTAAGTGGGAAAGGGTTATATATGCAATACAACCCAATTTCGCTAGATGTCTGCCACGCATGTCAGCATTAACTTCAGGGTAAGGATTAAGAAAATGTATACCTGTGCCAGGTATCTTCAGTGCGAAGAACGTGGGTTCTTCTGGGGTAGTTCTGTATACCACCGGAAGCGCAGCAATCGGCACCTAATAAAAGAGAACATCACAAGGATTGCGATTGGTAACCTTTGTTCCACGTACAATCAATCTGCGACGACAGGCAGCTTTAAAACTAGGGTGAATCTCTTTAAATCATACTTATTAAATGGAGTTGAAAACATTGTGAAAAATGGAGAAACTGTCTATAAGTAAATCAAAATGGCTCGTTATTTCTCTCCATTGCCACAATTGTTTCAAAGGACGTTTGAAGCAGCAGAATAATACATGCACACGTGAGAAGGTGTAAGCCCTTCATGCACTGAACACCACGATAATAAGCTTTAATATAGACCCGTGTACGGAAAAAGGTACAAGTTGGCATTTTTGAACAGTATATAGGTTCACTTGTCTTATCATAATCAACACAAGCTATAAGAAATGTATGTAAGTACAATGTGGACATATCTCGATAAGACTGTGCGGATACACAGATGTGTCGAGATCAACACAAGCTATAAGAAATGTATGTAAGTACAATGTGGACATGTCTTGATAAGACTGTGCGGATACACAGATGTGTCGAGATCAACACAAGCTATAAGAAATGTATGTAAGTACAATGTGGATATATCTTGATAAGACTGTGCGGATACACAGATGTGTCTAGATCAACACTGTTGTTCATAAAAGTCAATTTTATATGGGCCGTCCCACGAGAAAATCAACATTATTGACTCTGCGTAAAATATCGATCCGGATCAGACTAAGCATGCCGCAATGGCTAATCCGAACAGACACTTTTCGCCTCATGTAGACTTTCTGTTTCAGGAATCATAACTCTATACCTCTATCTCCCTGAGACGGAATGTGTCAGCCCGGATTAGCCTGCGCGGACTGCGCAGGCTGGTCCGGGTCGATACATTACGCAGAGACCATAATGTTGGTTTTCTCGCGGAACGGCCCATATCTTTTCTCAAGGACAGACTCACTATGATGTCAGCAGAACGTAACATAATGCTAAAATAACCACTTATAGTACTTCTAATAGAGACTGATAGCAACAGCATTAACACCATAACAAAGTCAACACCGAACACCATGTTTCACGAACTTAACATAATAACATTTTGACATAAAGGCATTATACACCAACTGAACATAACGGCGATAGCGCCAAATCATCATGTACTAACGACGACCAAACAGGGACAATGTTAACAACATAAGAAAAGCGTATTCGAACATCTTGCTTCACTGACTTAACACAATTAAACTTTGACATAAAAGCATAATACACATGAACATAACGGCGATAGCACCAATCATCATGTTCTGACGACCAACAATGTTAACAAAATAACAATCCTATCTTCGACCATCGTGCTTCACTGACTTAACATAATTACAATGACAACACGTTAAATTTTAAAAAAATACATGTACACTTTCCACAAAGTTCAAGCTCAGATTTAATGGAGCCTTTGCATAAGACAAGGTGCACGTTGGCATTTTTGAACAGTGTAGGTTCAGATCTGCCTGTACATCTGCTCCAGCTTATCATAATATGCACACGTAGACAGCAGCTTCAAACAAGCTTGAATGAGCCTCCCCGCGAGAAAACCAATAGTGTGGACTCTGCGAAAGTATCGATCCGGATCAACCTAAGCATACCGCGCAGGATAACCCGGACAGACACTTTTCGCCTGTTTTAGGAATTCTTACTCTATACCTCTATCCCCTGAGACGGAATGTGTCGGCCCGGATCTGGGTCGATACATTACGCAGCACACTGTTGGTTTTCTCGCTCATATCTTGACCACAATGTCTGGATTCACACATGCTGATCTGGATCCACACTGCTCAGAAAAGCCAACTTTTAAGTTTTCTCACGGACGGACTCAATGCTGGTACAAACCTTCAACACTTCTTTCAGTTGTTTTAATAAAGGTAACATCGTAAGCGGTCCGCGGCCGCAGTTCAGACCGACCACTGCCGCCCCGGCGTCCTGCAGCTTTTTACAACCTTCTACTATAGTGTCCCCATCTATAAATGTTTCTGTGGCTGGGGGTGACATGGTTATCACGGCTGGTAAGCCTGGGGATTTAAATTGTTACATCTTAGTCCTAACTCATTTTAACAGCTATTGCATAACTGTTTGTATTATTAGCACATCTACTTTAAAGAGAGGGTCACACGAAATAAGTATGGTTTATCTCTCTGCAAATAATGAACAACAATTTTCTGGCTTGAATATCCCACTAGACAAAACACCCATTTATCTAGTACTAATATATATCAATATACAACTTAAAACCAATTTGTATGTTCTCTACCGTGTTGTGTAAACCCGTAACGGACATTGGCAATGACAATGGGCAAATATTTATTGAAAATAATTAGGCCAGCGGCCCAAAGTACAAAACATTATATTAAACAAATATTATAGAGCTGAGAATGATGTCCTTAACAATTTTTCATTAACATAAAGATGATATATGAAAGTTTCTTTATTACATCAGAATTGTCGTTTTGAAGCAACGTATACATGCCATCAATGTTGGAGGTGCAATAAGACCCAATATCGCATGGCGCGGCTGTAATAAACTGGGGGATATTACTACAACGTGATATGAGCCACGACAGGCGAAAAGAGGCCTAATGACATCTCCATATTGGTGTTGCATACAGGTGATTTTGTGATATAGTTCTAGCATGTTTTTCATAAGTCACATCATTATGGGTTGTTTTATTCTTTAGACACAATGTATCCAAAGTTCCGCGTCTATAAGTCGAAAAGGATTAACGCCAACAGTGAAGAAATTGACTAAATTGTGCGCATGTATAGGTGTTTCTGAGTTTCCTTCACCGTTCCCATGTGCTACAAGGACCCATTTTCACCTGAATCTACTTTAATGTAGAATTGTTCACCACAATATCTCTCTTATTACTCAACAAAATGCTATGCTGTGGATTCTCAAAAGAATCGTCTCATTGAGATGATTCTTGTGAGTACTCACAACATAGGGTTTGAATGTCAAACAATGATTGTGGAACCTGACACAATTGCATTATTTAGAGCCTTGGACCGTTAACGATAACATAAAATGAACTGGTCCGTACCTTTTCCGTATTTCTTGATTGCATTCAAAGCTATCAAAGCCTCCCCGATATGACAGAACGTTTCACCAACTATGTAATCTGCTCCATACTTCACAGACAGCTCTATTTGCTCCTTTTTAAACGACAAATGAATACATGCTATTATTTCTTAGTGAGTATTGACTCATTTATATCACGGCGACAGGACACTTATGCATGATCCCTGCATAAACAAGCCGGTACTAGCTAGGACATGTGCCTTGTCCACTCCACTACCGACTGACGCGATGACTGCGTAATTGGCGTACGTAAATTGTTTATAAATCATAGATGTTGATTACAAACACATGTAAGTTGTTAATGAGTAATGCCTAAATTGGCCAGGCAAAACATAGTGTACAGGTTATGGAATCCCTGATTGACACCACTCACAAACTGCAAAGATACATGTGAGAGACAGTGGTGCAGTGGTAAAGTATTGGCCTCTCGTACCGAAGGTCCCCGGTTCGAATACGGTCATGAGCGGCGGTTTGGCCTTAGGAATTATTCAAACAAAGGGCGCGAGTGCTGGTTAAGTCTCAAGGAATCCGACATCGAGCTTTCAAAGCTGGTTTCGCTATCGATGTAAAATAAATAAGTTTAAACTAAAGATGCGTGTATATATAAGTGCGTGCGTGTACAAGGGTACACACTGGCATAGGAACGTGCGCATACAGTCGTGACCAAAGCCAACATCTTTTATTGTATCACGTGTATTTTGTCAGAAAAACTATTTTTGCTATCTGTCACACGGGTCATGTTGGAGCATAGCGGAGTTAACAGACCTGTGTGTCCGACGGGGTCTCGACGGATGATTACAATAAGTAAGCTTTTTACCTTGAAGATGTTTTCCACCTTTTCATAACTCTCCTTGTTATCCGGAACGTAGGCTGTCGTATTACAGATGTTTCCCGCCATCAAGCAGCCATACTTATCCGCTACCTCGCGTGCCATTTTTATGGCAGTCGAATTCATCGCTACTAGGTCATCCTGTCTTCCTATCAGCTTTAGTTTTTCGGAGTGCGCGTAATACTGAAAATGGGTGATGTTTGGTTTAGGAGTGTATGTCCAATGCGTGCTGAAGTATTTTTCATTAGACTAACCAGTATGCATTTGCGACCAGTGAAGATCTATATCAGACAGTTCATCCGCGCAACCTAATCTGACTCTGCACTGTTTGCAAATTAGTCATTGAAAGTTTGAATAATTTCCAGTAAATCAGTATCCATTTTGATCCTTAATATGACTGTTTGGTTCAGTGAGTGCAGAACTATCTACTATTATAGAGTAGTATCTTAAGTTTGATAGCAATGGGGTTAATTTCATCATGCGCACTAATGACGTCAAGTTTTAATCTCTGTGTCATCCTATATATCAGTTATCAGAATGCACATATCGGTTTGGTACAGTTTACTTCTATGTGATATAAATCGCACCGAGTGGGCACAGTACTCAAATGGGAGATGTTTGGTTTTGTGGTGCGGGTTAGATATGTGCAGAACTATTTTACATAAGAGAGCGACGTCCACGAACACCCATACACATGTATTAGATCCTGATAAGCCAGCAGTCTGATATGAATCTGAACTGGTCGCCAATTAGTCATAGAAGGCCGCAAGAATGTTCTCTTTACATGTATCCGTTTTGATCTTATGATTGAATGCAATTTTCCACAAGCAGAATACATTCGTCAAGGTTGGTTCCCTGAGGCCCTGCTCTTGGTCTGGGTTTTTTAATTGTAGATTTTAAACCGCTAGCTTATATATCAGCTATCAGTACACCCTGACCGGTTTGGTACATTCTTGGTCAATGTTTGTGTGATTATTATTGTAAATAAACGTAAGCAAATTACATATCAAAATGACAAATCACTTATCAAATGCAAATAGCTTACTGTAAATGCAAGTACTACGTCACTTCCTGCATGAACAAATTCCTCGTACATCGCACGGACAAGTTCCGGATGTTCTAGAACGACTTCCGGAACGAACGTCCCCGCCTTCAAATAACCTCTTCTCTCAAACTCGAAGATATAACCTTCGGCAACAACAAGTGATCCATCATATTCCAGTCGTTTGTAGAATTCTGAAAGCGAAACCATAAGTAAAACTCCTCAGTATCCAATAGACACCCCAACCGAAATACATTTCGCGAATACACCATATGGTTCAGTGTTTTTCAAAGAACACCCAAATCGTTTCGTTCATAACGGCAACGTTAAGTGTCCTTTGAACGCACCCAGGATAACTATAGAACTTAACGTTGATTTTAAAACGTATTTGATTAATTTGAGTCTATGCATCTTTCAAAAGTTTTTCTGTTGTATCATGGAAAACGTATACATAGCCTTGATCCATGAGTGATTAACCAATATCTAGCTAAGACATTTGCCAAGCCGAAGGACAGCCCACCATTCACTCCGCGTCTAGTGTTACAAGAGCAATCGGTCTCAATTTTCAAAAGCCAACAAAACGGCCAAGGCGATATCGTCAGAAAATTAGATTACCATATGCTTAAAAATTTGAGCCGCGTCTTACACGCGATCATGTATAAAGGTTAATTGTCGTTAAACCTATGGGTTTGATTGTTTGTGGTTTAACGACGTGTTTAACGACGTGTTTAACATTTTCTCAGTCATATCACGGCGGCCACTTCACCTACTCATGTGTTTCCTGGTTTTCATACACCAGTACTCCACACAACAATCTTCCCAAGCAACTTGCTGCTTTTCCACATAGACTTAGCCCATTGGTAAAAGACGTATGACGCATGTCGCATTGACTGTTGTCAAACGTCGGAAAGAAAGTAGGCCGAGTCGGGATTTGAACTCACAACCCCTGGATTGACAGCCTGCGTCGTTACCGTCTAAGCTACCGAGGCTTGGCGTTAAACCTATGGGGTTACAGTTCTAGTTCATTGTCAAAATAATCATCGAGGACGAAATAAAATGTTAGATAAACAATAAATTCTCACCAGAGTATTCAATGTACTCAGATTTTTTTAGACCCCCACATCGCTAGAGACGGCGCCTACGAACTTAACATCACGCATATTATGCTTACGCGACATCTCGAATGAAATCATTACTTCCAACATTATGGACTTTACTCAAAGTATCAACCTGGATCAGCCTAAGCATTCCGAGCAAGCTAACCTGGACACACATTTTTCGCATC
The DNA here is from genome assembly GCA_031471495.1 of Clinocardium nuttallii. Classification (NCBI taxonomy): domain Eukaryota; kingdom Metazoa; phylum Mollusca; class Bivalvia; order Cardiida; family Cardiidae; genus Clinocardium; species Clinocardium nuttallii. Next base: position 181 of record JAUELF010291514.1, on the reverse strand, counting down.
CTGTGGATTTTCTGTTTAAGGAATCATTACTCTATACATCTATCGTCCTTTGAATGTGTCGGCCCGAATTAGCCTGATCTGGGTCGATATATTACGAAGAGCTCATAATGTTGGTTTTCTCGTTGAACGGCTTATATATATAATCTATAAACACACACATAAATGTATTATACTATGATAA
>JAUELF010291513.1:0-13224 GCA_031471495.1 Clinocardium nuttallii | reverse complement strand
AGTTAAATGGTACAATTGCGTCTTTTAATAACCTTAATTTCATGCTTTCTTTTTCTTGTTCGAAAACTCCAATTGCTTACGTTTGTCAACACATTAAAATAAGGCCAAACAGAAACACCTTTATAATTAAATTAGCAATTGCTACCTTTTCTACGAAGTGACCAATAACTTAACACTCACAGGGATATCAACAAAAATACGAAGCAGTAAGGGAAATAGGCGTTTCTATTCAATTATTGATGAAAGCCCCTTTGCAAATATCAAAATTTGCTATTTGAATTTTGACATATTTGTCATACTTTCCTTGTTAACACCCAGGACCTTGCTTCCTTTGTAAATACTAGATTTGTACTGACAATATTCTTATTGTGAAGAGGGTTCTTTTCAACCAGATCGGGTAGCGTGAGGCGAAAATGGGGAATCTTGTTTGAAATATTAATACAGTGAAGTATCGACTGAGCATGTGCATTCACACACTCTCATCAGAGCCCTCGCCGGTCAACTTAATATATATATTTTCTGACGAAGACATTGTGACTAAATAGTTGTCCAAACCTATACAATGTATACCGCTTTTGTCAACCTCATACATAGGGTTAGGGGTTGAAACAAGATCTGTTTTGTCTACCGCGGGGTTCTTCCTATTTGTTCGTATATATTATCTCTATAAAATGTTGAAAATCATTGTTTGTATTGTAAAAGATGATATGTGTTTGATCAGACTATCTAATCGTGTAATTAGCACAGTTTATTTTTTGCATTCAAAATATTTGCATGTCACTGTCTTTTAACAATAGAAGTTGCTATGTAACGATTTCGTAAAGATACTGGGTTTACGTGGTACATATGAATGTCTTCATGCTGGAATCCGCCGCTTTATGACGCGTCTGCAGCAGTAGATTTTGAAATCATTGATGCAAAAGGAAACAAAAGCGCCATCGCTCGTCTGTTTTTTTTCTCTGTCGAAAAAGGGTCATTACTGAATTGTAATCGAAGCCAGAGTTATGTGACTTTGTAAATACATGCGTATTGTTCCTAGGATCATTACTTTGTGTACGAAGTTTCATTTGAAAATAATGAACGGATGTTGAGTTATGAGGTAAGGTTACATTGTTGTGACGACGCAGACGACACAGGAGACGCAGACACAGGAGACGCCGCAGACGCCACAGACGCCGTACACGCCGCCGACGTCGATGACGACACCAGAGCCACCACTAAGTAGGGTATCCTTATAACCCGACTTGTTTTTCTTCTTAGACGAGCTAAAAACGCTCAAGCTGAGCAATGATGAGTCCATTTGTCATAATTTATCTTTTATTTTAGAGAGTTTCCATATTGTTGTCCAGATGCATATGTGTTGCATTGTGGGAAAGGGTAAACAAAAGGGTAGACCGAGTTCGATCGAGGCCAGGGTGGCCACTGTTATCGCTCTTGGCTCAGGTACTTTTTACCAAGTATGGTAATGGTAAGTCGTCCAGGGATCATGTGTATGTGTGCCTTTGTTGTGATGTAACTAAAGTATTGATGAAAATGGCGTTAAATCGCAATAACATGAATCATTGTTGTACCTGAAGAGTCCGCTCTACTAAAAACCAAGGGCAGTTCGCCTTTAACATTTCCAGGTTTGTTTGAAAGAGTTTTAGAAACGAAACACTCATGGCATTTATGGCTGTACATACAACATGTGTATGTGGAGTATTCTTTTTCAGTTCTTGTAAATTATCTTGAGTTACATAATTTACATGTGATGTGAAACCTTTTTTAAAATTAGAACTCACGAAAGTGTAAACCGAAATGACCCCCGATCAAAGCTAGTTTGTGGATAACTTCGACGAATTAAAAAATATATCAACAACGCCTATATGTATATATACAACCGCGTATTATAAACAGTACAAGGTTATTTAGTTTCTATAAACTTTGAGAACATGCTTTAACCCTTTCAAAATCACAGAAGAATTTTAACGCATCTGCAGCACATGACTTTAATACCTTCCTTCATATAGACGCTTTCTGACACCTCTGAAGCATACGGCATTTTGAAAACATAGTGACCAAAAATGAAATTGCCCAAAACGAGCAAATTCCCCTTTTGCCACAATGTTTTCCACTTTAAGTCATAGGTTATCCATTCAATGGAGATTTTCTATTTTTGGACAAAATATGTTCAAAGTCGTCTTCTGCTTTAACAAACCAGTTGTTGCACTTGTTTGTATAAACCGTAGGCTTTTATATGCCGAATAGTCCGACCACGTGATAGGTACACTGCGCCGAACTGTCTTGACGGAATGTCCCGAATACATGCGACTGAAACGATTGTAAATCGGTGCACCGAGGTACACTTTAGTCTGTTTCAGGACACCAATTAAGTCCACCTAGTTTGTCAGCAGAGAAATTGTTCATGAAGGGAATACTTGTTGAGAACGGCTAAGTCCCAATCAACCAATCTAGTGTTGCCCTTTTAGTTTTACTGCAATACCCATTTATGTGAAGCCCCGAAGAGAACGTAGCAAGACCTCTTTTGAACTGATGTTGCTAATTTTCTTTCCTATTTTTTTTTTGTTTTTTAAAGGCGGACACAAACAATTATATCTACTGTAGCTTAAGTCTGTAGATTGTGTTATACTCTTGCACACGTATACGATTAATTTGTTTTTCTTGTCGTTTACTTTGAGATAAACTTTGAAAAATGTGAAGTGTTGTTTCAAACGATACACGTGAAAACAACACTTGCTTTGTTTTCAAAAACAGTTTATGCAATGTTACCGAATTATACATTTTGCAATACAGTTTTCATCGCATGCATTCAAAGCAAACGACTCTGCAAACGGCATATCAGGTAATGGTAAATAAACCTCAATGCACGAGACAAACTCCTCCGCGACTGGCCCATCTGTCAATTTCTCTTTAACGGATACTATCTCATCAGAGGTATTTTATTTCTTAACCCTATAACTGCTAGAAACTATTTTGTAAAGCATCAGCCCACCGGTTTAGACTAAGGCAAGCCGGCGAGTTCGGACCCCGTCTGACAAGGATCTGTACTGTTTGTTGGCTGCTAAACTAAACATGTTTATCTTCATTAAACATCCTTGAATTGGCTATGTAGTCTACCGATTGAAACGTTTGGAGAAGCATGTTTGAAAACGTCACCATTGAAAGAGTTAATGCTCGTTTCGTACCGTGTAACCCATTTGAATAATGGAATCCCGTCACGTGGTAATGCTCGTTTCGTACCGTGTAACCCATTTGAATAATGGAATCCCGTCACGTGGTAATGCTCTTTTAATCCGTTCCCGCCTATAAGACGCATTTTGACGAATCTGCAGCTGACGAATTATGAAAACAGCGTGACAAAACGAGCAATTTCTCCTTTTGACACTATGTTTTCATCTACTTTTTTAGTAATTATACTTACAATTCTAGAGATTATCTTTGACGCCATATGGTGGAGTATGGAGTAGCAATATCTAAACGTTTGAATGTATCATTTCGCAACAAAAATGTATTCGCACCGACTTGGAAGAGTCCATTTTAAGAAAGGGATATTCTATCAGTTCCCGTTCTAGACGTCGCGAGTTATATACTCATCTAGATTTACAGGGGAACAAAAGCCGGTTATCTCACCCTCACTAAATATCCTTCCGCATGTGGGCCTAATCACATGAATCAAAAGAGATCATTGTGTTCCAACGCCAAAATAAATATTTACCTTTGCGCATCTCTATAAATTGTTGTTTAGATTGAAAACGATAAAAAATGGAGATTTCTGAATCACAACTTTCGTCTGAAGCTTCTTATCAGCATGTGATAACTAATTTTACATTTGTTCTAGAAAGAAAAACAAATGTCGAGGAATTTTGTTTCATCATATTCCTTTGAATTATTACTAGCCTCGTTGTTTGTTTGTTTTCTTTACACATTATTAAAACAGAACCGCACTATGATCAAATATAAGTCAAACAAATTTTGATACGGTATAACGAATATATAGGTAAATTACAACACGTTATAACGAATATATAGGTAAATTACAACACAGTATAACGAATATATAGGTAAATTACAACACGGTATAACGAATATATAGGTAAATTACAACACGGTATAACGAATATATAGGTAAATTACAACACGTTATAACGAATATATAGGTAAATTGCAACACGTTATAACGAATATATAGGTACATTTGAGACCCGTGTTCGTCAAAGGTGAGAATTCATACTCATGCAATATGTATTGATTGATAAATTTAGGTTTAAACGCCGCTTTAAACAAAACCATATGTTCACCAGTACGCCACACAGCAGTATTTCTAAACAATTGATAGCTCTTCCACAAAGACTGTTCGTCCTTTGGTGGAAGAACGAATGACGCTTTGTCGAATTGACTTTCGTCAAACGTTGACCGAAGGCTGGAGTTCGAACTCAAAACAGCCCAACGCACAACTGATTGAGATTCCGGGGATAAGCAGAACAAGAAGTCCTGATTTTCAAAACTCGCGGCTCACTTTTTATTTTAAATTAAAATAATTTTAAAGACAAAATTCACTCGGTTTGGTAATATTCACATTCGGACCATCTCGCGAGATTACCAACATTGTGAACTCTGCGTAAAGTGTCGACCCGGATCTGCCTTAGCATGCCTCGCAGGCTTACCCGGATAGACACGTTTCGCCCCTTGTGGATTTTCTTTTTCAGGAATCATTACTCTACACCTCTGTCCCCCTGAGGCGGAATGTGTCGTCCCGGATCAGTCTGCGCGAACAGCGCAGGCTGGGTCGATATATTACGCAGACGCCATGATAATGTTAGTTTTTCTCGCTGGAAACGGCTCATTTCGTGACGACGAAGTTTTGTGAATGATCTTATTGTCCCCCGGTCTGTTCGTAATATTCACATGACAAATGGCGTTTAACATAAAAATTAATTTGATACAAGTGATTATCCCATAATCTTTACTAAATCTCCCACTTCTATCGAAACAGGGACCTTCTTGTCTAGGACAGTGACCTATCTAGGTCTGAATTCCGAAAGAATGTAACTACATAGTGTGAAACGTTGTAGTTATAATCCTTTAGAATAACGCAATTGACCAGTAGGTCTAGCTTCTCTTTTACCCTTTCCCACCAAACACGCTTTCTGACACCTCTGCAGACGACGACCTTTTAAAAAATAATGGCAAAGGACGAGCTAATTCTCCTTATGCCACAATGCTTATAACCAGAGACATATGATTTATATGTCTCTGTTATAACTTAGTTCAATAAATAGTCTTTCCTTTAAAGAGAGTTTCCAGTTTTTGACTTAATGTTTCTTTCGAAGTCGTCTGTTGTAAATTTGATGTGTGTTGGAAAAGTTTAAAAATCCGTCGAGTAAAATATTGTTTAATATCAAAATGTCTTTCTTACAAGTGTGGCCGTTAAGTTACCAGTATTATTGGTCTATTTGTCCTAACACCAGAATGTCAGTCGTAATGCTTACTCTGCAACCGTAAGCGCCCAGTAGGGCATTCCTTCTACCATTTTTAAAGTGTTTGGTATGACGCGGCCGGAGACAGAACCCGGGACCTCCCGCACACGATGTTGACGATGGACCAGTAGTACTGGTAACTTGACCAGGAAATGACGTGATATAACATAATTCTTTTTTGGAAGGGGCGTAAATCACCAAAAAAACAATCACTCAATTCTCATTTAACATACTGCTTTCAAAATGTATGTCGTCAAAACTACGCATGTATATGGAAAGGTGTTAAAGACAGATTATTAATATGTCCAGGTAGACTGTTGTAGTGAAATCGGATATGGTTGTTAAAATTAAATGAGCCAGTGCATTAGAAAACGTACAAGTTGGCTTTTGCGAGCAGTATAGATCGAGATCAGTCTGCGTCTTTGCACAGTCTGACCAGGATATACACTGCCAACAGAGTGCCCATGAACGCTTGTTAAACGATTATGTCAACGTCTGTAGATTCTGATGAGACTGAGCCGGTGGAGAAGATGATCTGAACCTTCATTGTTCAGAAATGCTAACAGTTCACACCGATGTCCATGCACTGACTAGAAAGTAGGGGGGTGTATGGGGGTATGAGACGACGTTCTTCTGGATCAGTTTCAAGAGTCCTCACGGTCATTGTTATTGGCATATCCATATTATATATGCAGGTCTACCTATTTGGACGTATCTACAGCAAGGCAACAGCAGAATAGCTTAAAATAAGCGATTCTGTCATTTAGTCTAAACGTTTTCATCTGTGTATGATAGCCAGTTTAAATTTGGTATGAACTGGCTGGGGATAGTACCTGCGACCCAAAACACGCGAGGCGGACGCTTTACCACTACACTACCGAGGCGGTTCGACCAATTTAAAAACGAATGGGCAAAAGTATGGGAAACTTATTGAAAGAAGTCATTACATGTTTGCATGTGGGACATGGTTAAAGAACAGCACGGCTTTTTTTTAACCAAAACAATTTGAGCCGTCCCGCGAGAAAACCAACAGTGTATCTGCATGCCTAAGCATGCCGCTCTGGCTTACCCGGATAGACACTTTTCACCTCATGTGGATTTTCTGTTTCAGGAATCATTACTCCTTACCTCTATCCCTCTGAGACGGAATGCACAGGCTGATCTGGATCGATACATTACGCAGAGGCCATTATGTTGGGTTTCTCACGGGACGGCTCAATTATGTTTATGAATCAAAATGAGATGATTTAAAAGCATGGGCAAAGACATTCCCTGCATTTTTGCTACCCCAAGGTGCACAATTTATGATGGGTAGATCCCTTACTTAAAATGTTCAAAGCGTAAAGTAAAATTTGTTAAACAACTGTTAAGAAGAAGTTATTTTCATATCATATCCCGCCGGCGTGTTGTAATAAAACTGATATTAACAATTTAACACTCTGATCATTTAAGCAGTTAAAAACCACAAGGAAAGTCGACAGTCAGTCTATAGCACAGACGGTGGCGGGATGTTAGGACCCGCCGTTTTACTATACATGTATTCGTTTTGAGAGATATCTATCTAACTTAAACAGATATCTATATATCATAGAGAGATATCGTTTTAAATAAGAGAGTCACATGTATCGTGTTATCAAGAGATACAGTTATGCCTCTCTACATTACAGAGCTGTCTCTCTTACTTAAAGGGATATTTATCTTACTTAAAGATATATATATCTCTATTTTATATGGATACCTCTCTATCTAAGAGATATCCCTCAAAATCTTACACCGATATCACTTAAAACCCCCGAGATAACTCTTAGTTATGAATATCATGCTCCTTTTGAGCGGAATCTTTTTAAAACAAAGACATGCTAGTGAGACATCTACGTAAACATATTTCCTTTTTTATTAGATATACTTCTCTAATCTATTGCAAGTATGAAACTGCATTCGTTTAGGAGATATCTCTTAGAAAATCTAGAGATATCTCTCTAATTTAGAGAGAAATATTTCAAAATTAGAAAGCAATCTCTTAAACGAATACATAGTAAAACGAGTTGCCATACAACATGCACACCAATATGCAATTTCATACTTGCTAATCTGATTAAAAGTATATCCTACAATTCGCCCCACTATTAGGCTCACTGTAGGAGGCAATGAATGCGCTGCAGTCAGATTGGCTAGTGTCTCGGCAGGTAGATTCTATAAATAGTAACGCGGAATTTCCAATGTGCGATTGCGCAACCAGATAGTGGTCGTTAATTTGATATTAGTGAAATTAATTATGAAGATATTCCCACCTGCTTTCTTCACACTTGCTGATCTACAGATGGAATACATCAATGTAAGCATTAATCAACATGGTAAGATGTTGCAGCCAACAACATTTCGGAACAAAAGAGACATTTCCCCTTTTCCAACTATGTCGCCAAGTCAATATCTAATTCTTTTTTAAATGTAAAACTTACAAAAATATCGTAGCAAAAGAAGGGAACGTTTCAAGGTCGTTAGACTGGTTGTTAATGGGGTATAAAATTGACTTCGAAAAAAAGTTAATCAAACTATCTAGTGCATCACCACCACACGCAGCGTCCAGAGTGACACTGATTTCGTCAACATCTTAACGATATTTGACAAACTCAGCATGGTAATCTGCGGGTAAAAACAAGATGTCTTCGGTGACATTTCTATCTGGCAACAAGGATACACTAAAGCGGTATAAGTGTCGATGCAGGCAAATGGCATTCGAACGATTGCTTTTCTGGTAGAGCCAGATCAGCATGCGCCGTTTGTGAAAATGCCGTAATATAACTGACTTATGTTTTACGGCGGCGTAAAACCCCATACAGAGAAACACGACCACATCGAGTAAGACACAGAACACGAAGATAATCAAGGATTACACAAGGTTTGTTTGCAAAGATTCTAAAACAAATTTACAAAATATCACTTTAAAGGGCACGAACGTTTTGCAACTGTGCCACTAAGGTGTGCCGGATTACAACTGTCTACGTTGAAATAACGTTCGCAGTAGGTGCTCTGTGTAATGCACCGGCTTGAACAAATTTCATGATTAAGGGTGTTTATTTGAAAACATATATGTTTGAGTCAAATGCAATATCGAACAAATGAAATCAGTTGAAATATCTTAAATTTTAACAAATGTTCATTTAATTGGTATTTATTTTGTATCCATGTCGCTTAACGACGATTTCAACAGATATACCTCGTCGTTTCAGGGTGAGATACCAGTTATACTGCTCCATTAATACTGATACCAATGAGTCGTCAGTCGTAATGCTTAACCCTTAATGTATGAATATAAAACCGTTCGGCAGTAAAACAAACGAATTCAAATTCTGATAAGGCATATTCATCCTCAAATCAAAACATCCGAATAAAAGAAGAAGAAAAAAGAGAGAAGAAAACCATGACATATGAGAATATAATTGTGAAGCAATAGCCCGCGAGAAAACCAACATGATGGTATCTGCGTAATGTATCGATCAGACTGATCTGGGCCGACACATTCCGTCTCCGAGGGATAGAGATATAGAGAAATTATTTCTGAAACAGAAAATCCACAGGAGGTGAAACGTGTCTGTCAGGATAAGCCTGAACGGCATGTTTAGACTGATCAGGGTCGACACTTTTCGCAGTCACCACATTGTTGGTTTTCTCGCGAGACGGCTCAATTATTAAATACAATTGAAAATTATTCATATCTTGTACAAGTATAATGTTCTTCTTTTTCTTACATTCTTTTTTCTGTAGAGTGTTCAAATGTCCATTAATAAACGGCATATAGAATTCAAATTGCCTAGATAGCACTTGCGATATCGCTGCTTCAATTAAACAGCCCAATCAAATATCTATTTTAAAATACAAACTCTCTTCGAGGCAATTAACTCCGAGTGTTAATTTCCCCAATTTATCTCGAAGAAAAAATAAATATCTAGATGTTACTCTTCACAAGGTCGACTTTCAATGTTGACAATTGGACCACTCAATGCTTTGTTCAACGTAAAACTTAGTTTGTTTTTTATAAATGTCTAAATGGCAAACAATGCAGAATTCAGGGAAGACAGCTCCTTGGCACTGTTTGCAAAATCCTTGATTGTCTTTGGCAGCCGAAGAGTAAACCGTTAATAGGAAAAGAGCTAATTAAAATTAATTTGATTTTGTAAAAAACACTGGACCGATTGTTTAAAAGGTGGGAATGGATTTGTATTTAAATTTTACCTTTCGTCTGCAGTAATTTTTTGAGTGAGTATAACCCATTCCCACATACAACATATCAGAAGCAGCAGAGACCTTTTGTAATAACAATAAGCCCAACATCTGGAAAACAACGCTTTAAATGAAAGTATTATCAATGAATAGAGTCGAAAGCATTACGGCAAAAGGCGAAATTTATCATACATTGCACCGGGTATACTATCGCACGCTGTGATTTATCACGTGATCTGGTTGATCATTTCTCACATTCTACACATCTATTGCAGACCACTTTGAAAACATTTTAAGTAGAAATACAGAACAAATTCTATTAATGAATAATAAATTGAGCGGTTTCGCGAGAAAACCAACATTATGGCCTCTGCGTAATGTATCGTCCCAGCTGATCAGCCTGTGCAGTACATACTGATCCGGGCCGACACAATCCGTCTCGGGGGGATAAGGGTATAGAGTAATAATTCCTGAAACAAAGAATTCCCAAAAGGCGAAAAGTGTCCATCCGGGTTAACCTGCGCGGCATGCTTATACTGATCATGGTCGACATTTTAAGCAGATTCCATAATGTTGGTTTTCTCGCAAGACGGCTCAATTATTTAATACAAATGAACATATTTTGGCAAATTTGCCTCGGTGTTCTCTAAAGTGGCCTGCTGCAGGGGCCGTCAACGAGCTTCTGTAGGTGGGTAACGATTAAACAAAATGTGGCAACAGACAACTTCTGTTTATTAAACTCTTTCAATTTCTAAAATGCCTGATATCCAGGTGATATCAGAACATTGCTAATGAGTTTGTACTCGGCTCACAAAGACCATCTTTATGTGTAGGGCTGTGGGACCGCTGCGCGGATATCATTAGAAACCGTTATTCTCATTCATAAGCTCCAAGCTTACCAGGAACTTGCAGTTGGGTTGCTCAGAATTCCGTGTATTTTTATAATAGTATTGTATATATGAGACAGAGTTCGAGAAAGGGGCCATTTGTCATGCTCCAAAATCCTTATTTCACTCTCAAACCCTATATTGTGGGTACTCAAACGAATTGTCTCTGTAAACCTATTCTTTCCAGTAACCACCTTATAGGGCTTGGCCGGGTATTAAGAGAGATATTGTGGTGAAAAGACCAGTCCCTCTCCTCTTTATCTAGTCCTATGACGAGAGGTACTCTATGAAAACCAGCAGTTTGACTTTGCGACCATTGTATATCAGGATCGGCTTGCGTATCAGTGATACGATATTCTGGATATGCGCTGTTCTCTACTATTTTAATGCAGCAATTATAAGTACATGGAGGCTGGTTCAGTTTACATGTGTATGTGTCAATAAAAAAGACAACACAAACAATACAATATTATAATACAAGGGCATCGGCCCAGCATACAATACATGAGCTCGTTTATGCATACATACATATTCATATACAGTTGTCTTACACAAAGTTGAGGAAAATGATCATCATATACTTAATGTTTCGCATCTTGGTTACATATACGTACCGGTACATATCATAAACTGTTTTTGGCTTATTTTATACTTTTTATCTTTATGATTGTGAGCCGTCCCGCGAGAAAACCAACATTATGGCATCTGCGTAATATATCGACCCAGATTATCCTGCACAGTCCGCGCAGAATGATCCTGGCCGACACATTCCGTATCAGGTGGATAGAGGTATAGAGTAATGATTTCTGAAACAGAAAGTTCACAGGAGACGAAAAGTGTCTATCCGGGCTAGCCTGCGCGGCATGCTTAGGCTGATCCGGGTCGATACTTCACGCAGAGTACACACTGTTTGTTTTTCTCGCTGGACAGCTCACTGTCATCGGGCATTCTCTTGAATGAATGAAAGCTATCACCTCGTATCCGCAGCAATTGGTGTATGTAAGTCGATACTATAAATACTAAGTATGGTGAAAGATTTACCGTATTTAACACGTCACACGATCGGATTAAATTACCTTTTGACAAAATATATCTAAATTATCGTCAAAAGAATATGAAAGAGATCGGTTCATCCCCGCTATAGGTGGGCTTCTGACCGGTCAATAGTGTGACATCTCAATGTCGAAAAGTTGAAAAGAAAAATGAATTATATATTGTTGGCGTCAAAGAAAGTCGGGCATTTTGGACTCTGGGACAAACAGTGAATACACAAGAGATTAGCTTCCATAGTACTAGTTCGCATTCGTAACTAAGTCTTTACTCGTTGAAGATCGAACACGGGGGTTATTTTCTGAAGGGCCATACCAGATAGCCGGCGGGTTCATGCTGACTGATATAGACCCACGGGCGTTCAATTAGGTACAACAAATGTTTCAAGTGGTTGTTTTCTCAAGTAAAGCCAGGATCGAATGATTTATTTACCTTTTTTTTTTAACAAAACGTACAAAATCTTTCATTTTATGAACTTTCTTTTCAACCTGAATGGCATAGATATGTTTATAAATATATAAGCAGGCAGTGAAAGCAATTAAACCAATGTCCTAACAGATCAACTTTTTTCCAGTCAAACTATGGCGGACAGTTTTCAATAAATTTAAAAATACGGAATGGAAATATTCAATACATTGTGCGGAACGAACATGCACTATTAATACAAGTTTCGTTTCGTTTTATTTTTATTAGATTGTGTTATTTACAATAAACGGCAGTTTGATCCCAAAAGGTCACTTCCTTTTCAATGTTTAAATTTTTGATATGTTAAAGGACTGCTAAAAAAATTGCATGTACCGTCAAAACTTGAAAATGTTGAGTACTAAATTTTACGTGTAGTTGTGGATTTATTATTCAGGATGTTAACCACATAAAGGTTTGTAGCTGTTTATGTTGATTTTAAAGAAATATTTAACTTTTGAAACGTGAACATATGCCGGCAAATGTCAGCGGCGAGAATTTACAGCTGGGATGTTAGAGGTTATATGATGCAAAATCAAAAAATATCTCATCGTGTTGACCTCTAACATTGTTGGAGTAGTTGAAAGTGGCGATCAAAATCGGTTCCAGTTAACACAAAAACGGGAAAATAAATAAGTTGTTGATTACCTAGATAGAGTTATGTACTTTGTGTGACCCCTCCCAGTGACTGCATGCATGGGTGTAATTTATTCTACTTATTAATTGTGTATACATTAAAAGCATTTTCTGTAAACAAATATATTTAGATTTTTGATATACATGTATAGTCAATTATTCTTTTATTGAACATTTAATGAATGCATTTTCCTTTTAAACACATTTATATTGAACTTAAGTCAAGTTAAACTTTGCATTTGTGTCTAGTAAAATCTTGGTTTGGCGAGTAAAAATCTCGGGTCACTAGCCATTTGGCTAGTAAAGTTAAAGTAGCACTTAGAGCCCTGATATTATAACTGTTAACGAGCCCTGTGCCTACTGTTATATTACTAATTAACCGTGCACCACCCTTCCCATTTACATATTATAACTGTTAACTAGCCCTGTGCCTACTGTTATATAACTACTTAATCGTGCACCACCCTTCCCATTTACATATTATAACTGTT
>JAUELF010291502.1:0-10032 GCA_031471495.1 Clinocardium nuttallii | reverse complement strand
AGAGACATAGACAGAGAGACATAGACAGAGAGACATAGACAGAGAGACATAGACAGAGAGACATAGACAGAGAGACAGAGACAGAGGGAGAATGTAGAAGGGCAGACGGAGTGACATGTGTTCACTAAATCTTGTTTTTAGACTTAAATTAAGAGCACTCCGCGGTGTGTGGTGTAAAAACTTTGATCAACATCTTCATTTATGCTGCTTCCTTTCCTGTTGATAATTTGAAGAGTCGGAGAAAGTAAGAGAGAGAAATCAACAACAGAAAGACAAACACATATGTATACATACTTACAGACTTTGCAAACAAACAAACTGATACAGAGACGTGGAGACAAAAAAAGCCAAATAGATATACATAATTGAATCCCTCACTGTCTTGTTTATAAGGTTGAAATAACATAATCATTGAGAGGACTTTGCATTGTGGTATTAGAATGCTTTAATTAAATAGTCATTAAGAGGACTCAGTGGTGTGTGTTGTGCATGAATTTAAATCTTCAATGGGAGGACTATGCATTATGAAAACTGAATGCTTGAATTAACATTGTCATTAAGATGCCCCTGCGTTAAATTAGAGAGAAAGAGAGAAAGAGACCGACAGACAGACATATACATAGATAGAGACAGATAGATAGACTGACAACCAGAAATAAAGAGAGAGCGAGATGTACACACAGGCAGACAGACACACAGACGAGCACCCATACGGAAATATGAGAGAGATGTACAGAAAGACAAACAAGCAGAAGAACACACAGACAGACACCAATACAGAGAAAGATGAGAGATGTTTACAGAAAGAGAAACAGACGGACGGACACCTATCAAGAGATAGAGACCGACAAGCAGTACATAAAGATAGACAGACAGACAGAATAAGAGGACTCGGTCTTGTGTTGAGTGACTGCTTGATTTAAAATCGTCAATAAGAGGACTCGGTATTGTGTTGTGTGACTGCTTGATTTAAAATCGGGCCCGGTCGGATCGCTCAGTGATTTGGACGCGCACCTGCGGATCAGGAGGTCACGGGTTCGAATCCCGACCAGACCTTACAGAAAGAGAAACAGACGGACGGACACCCATACAGAGATAGAGACCGACAAGCAGTATATAAAGATAGACAGACAGACAGACGGACGGACACCTATCAAGAGATAGAGACCGACAAGCAGTACATAAAGATAGACAGACAGACAGACTGACAGACAGAGACGGACTGACAGTCGTACTGATAAAAAGGACTGGATGCCATACTTATTCGCATTCATAATTGTCTTGTTTTTAAAATCTGCATTGTGTGGTGCTAAAATGCGGATTCGCATCGGCATTTATTCTGTTCTGTTTCTTTGTCTGCGTTTTTTTTAAGAGTCAAAGAAAGTACGAGTGATGGATCATCAAATAGACAGACAGTCGGATTGACATACATAATATCACCTCTTATTGTGTTGTTTGAGAATACGAGAATAGCATTATCATGTTGAGGACTCTGCTTTTTAGAAAATCGAAGAAAGTAAGGAACTCGGATCAACAGACAAATAGTCATACACACAAATATAAATACAGACCTGCTGAAAGAATGACAAACTGACAAACAGACAGACAGGACAGTTAGACAGACATAAAGATAGATAGATAGCCAGTCACCCACCCAGACAGACTGAATTAACATAATTATTGAGAGGACTCTGCATTGCGTTGCGTTAATACTTTAATTAACATAAAGAATGACAAACAAGCTGAGTTGAACACATCATTGAGAAGACTCTGCTTGTTTTTTTCTTTATTATTTTTAGGGTTTGAAAGAGTATCAATGAGGGATCACAGGTAGATAGAGAGACAGGCGGCGAAACAAACAGACGGATAGACAGACAGACGGACGGGCATACAGAAATATTGACAGAGAGATGGACAGAGCCCGGCCGTGTGGCTCAGTGGTTAGGGCGCGCACCTGCGGATCAGAAAGTCCCGGGTTCTAATATCGACCCAACTCGGCAACATTCTTTCCGGTGTTTTTTCACCTCCTGTTGATAATAAGGGACAGTAGTCATTGGCTGGGGAAGAATTGTGCGTAAGTACTGGTTCTGAAACCCGGGAAAACGTGGTAAGGTGTGCTGACCGCCGTGATATGATCTAAACTGTTGAAAGTGGCGTTACACCCAAACCAATCAATCAGACAGACAGGCATATTGTCAGTCAGTCAATCAGACAGACACACAGAGAGTCAGACATACATATTTGCTTTTCTTATTTTCTCACGCGATGGGGGTGGGGGAGGCTAAGTGATTTTGAGTTCCCCCCCCCCCATCCCCCTGTGCTATGTACAAGACCAAATATTCAATATTTTGGCTTTCAAGGGCAGATAACTCCGGACCCAATGACCCGAGTCTGCTCATTTTCAAAACCGAGCTCTTATAAATGGTAAAAAATTGCGTAAGTTTCATAAAGATCCAATGAAAAGTGAAGTCTCTATCGCATTAACAAGCCAAAAGTGACGACGCACGTCGCACCATCTCAGTCGGTTGATAATTTTAGAGAGTCGGAAAAAGTAGAAAAGAGAATTCATCAGATAGACATGCAGGCAGACGGACGGACAGTCAGTCAGGCAGACATACAGACAGACAGACGAAACTAGGTCATGGTTTATGTATTTTCAGTGTGACTTAGTAGACCTTTTTAGCTGCATATGCAAAAACATGTGAAATAAAACCACGCCATGGAATTTCATGTGAACATGTGTCTTTTGCTGTTTTTTCATATTCAACTATACTATTATCCTAACCTATAACGTAATACTTTGTATAATATGTCTTCCTAAGGGAAGAGATAACGTAATACCTCATACCCTAAATGTTGTAAAAGACGGACGGATAGAAGAACGTCCCACATTAAAGGTCATATTCTGTCAATTATATTTAATTGAAATAAAGAGCAGAAGACACAAAGTAGTGTCCACAGAGTGGTTTTAAATGACTTTTGCGGACCATTATTGGATAACAAATGATTTGAAACGCATTTAAAGGTAACATAAAACCCGATTCGTTAGAATATGGACGGAGGGATATACATACAGACAGACAGAGACTATGCGACAAGACAGATTGACAGATAAACTAAGATAAACTAATTTCCTTGAAATTTAAACAGGCAGCCGGATATACAATGTTTAAACTTAAACTTACCACAGATTTTGTCCTCGAAATTTAAAGAAATAAAGGAAGCATCCCTTGTCTTCATTTTCATATTTAAATTCTCGGCTTCTGCCTTCTTTGTAGATAATAAGGTCTCCCCTGTATTCTATCAAAAAATCACCATTCTGGAACTTTTCCGTTGCAAAGAGTCCATTTCCTGAAAAAAATATATAATAATCATAATTAGAAATAAGGTGAGCAAAGCTGATTGTGGTTTCCCTTCATGTGCTCTTTATGAACAAAGAAGATGAATAATGAACTGTATAAGTTTCAAAAAGATCCGATGAAAAATGAAGTCTCTGCGCTCTTAATCAGGCAAAACAAGCATTTTTGTCTAAATTCAAGGGCAAATAACTCCACACCTAATGACCCGATTATGCCAAATTTTCATTGATAGCAATAGACTGTATAGTTTCCATAAAGATGCGATGAAAATTGAAGCCTCCAAGCGCTTAACAATGCAAAGAAATCATTTATTATAAAATTCAAGGGCAGAGAACTCCGCACTTAAAGACCTGCTTCTGCCCATTTTCGAAATGAACCAAACTCTCTTGGATAGGAATGGATTGTAGAGGTTCCAAAATAAACTGATGAAAAATGAAGTCTCCAAATTTTAAACAAGGCAAAAAATGCATTTATCTGATTTCAAGGGCATGACCCAATTCTGTCCATTTTCAAAAGAATGCGAGCTATTATGGATATCAATAGACTGTGTAAATTTCATAAAAATCTGATGAAAAACGAAGTCTCTATCGTGTTAACAAGGCCAACTATGCAATAATTTGGCATTCATTGGCAGATAACTCTCGACCCAATGACCCGATTCTACCCATTTTCGAAAGGAAGCGAGCTCTTTTGAATAGTATGTTTCATAAAGATCTGATGAAAAATTTGTGTTAACAAAGCAAAAATTAACAGACGACGGACAACAGGCGACGGACACCACATCATCCCAATAGCTCTGCTGGCTTCGACCAGTAGAGCTAAAAAATAAAAACGCCGTGTAGAGGATTTAAACCTGTTGCCCGGACACCTAAAAATGCATTGCGCTAACTGACTGAATTAACTACACAATACACTGCAATCGTCAAATTTAGTATTTATCTTCATATTGCTATGGATTGAGGTGTTCCGATAAGAAAATATACCTTTTCCCCTTACAACATAGACTCGGCTGACCAGTGAACCATCAGAGGTCAAATTCGAATTATACTATAGAAAGCAATTTACAGTTGAAATAACTTATACCTATGTCGTCATTGATAAACTTTACTTGAAACCCATAAGGATCGGAGGCATTCTCAATGGCAGCGATTGCTTTTTCGTCTTGATCTCGCTTTCTTTCCTCGGCACATTTCCTACAAAAATAGAAATTAGAAAAATTAAAGAGATGGACATTTGTTATTATGTATTCATTGATTGTATAGATATTTTTGGTTTCATGCACACATGAGAACATTTACTTTTAAAATATAGGACAATAAAATACAAAATAATTGATTATATAATATATATTTAAAACTTATCCTTTATTGCTGTAATGTAAAATGGAAACTCGCTAATGCACTTTTGGCACTCTACGGGCGAATTAAAGACTAGTGGACAGCTTAGATGTCGACCAGACTGCACAGAGCATTTAGTCCCACCTTTGGTATACTTGTTCGCTGTTTCTCGATAGACACGGATCCCCTAAATTTTAATAAAAAGGTTCAATTCAAAACATCGAATAGTTCCTCTCACTTCCCGAGAATGTTAAAGGTTATCAATACAAAGTCCACACATAATTCACAGAGACTTCGGTGCACCATTTACTATACTTACATACATATACACTAGTGCATATATATGTAAGTATAGTAAATGGTGCACCGAAGTCTCTGCATAGCTGTTGTATTTTCTCGCATACAGTTCGTGTGTCATTTCTTTATGCAGCACGCTTAGCTTAACAACCGATCTTTACTGTTATACAAAGATTGCAAACACATAATATCACACAATCTCCCATCTCCCTGTTTATCCTGAAATATTAGGATATTTATAATAATGCACTCCTTGTAATATTTTAATTTAGTGGTAGGGTTGGGGACTTATAACACTAAGACAAAAATAGTCAATTTCTTATGTTATATATTTGTAGGAAATTCCATATTCGTTAAGTAACTTATCTATTTCTTTGAAATTAGATTGATTGATATTTTCAAATAGAATCATAGAATGGCACCATGTCGTTTGCCGTGGAAAATCCGTTTCTTTTGGCTAACAATGTTTTTATTCCACTACGATATTTTATGACATTATATGCGCTGTTTTGTCCAGCCGAAAATATGATCTGTTTTTGAAACCAAACGATAAATGTTCACGTGTTTTGTTGATTTTTCACTGTTTATATTACGCAATACAGACACTTGCAGCTTGAAATCTTAAATACTTGTGAAATTTGTACAGTTAGATTCGGGACGGTGAGTAATGACCAATACAAATTAAGTTTGATCGGATAATAAAAACATTATCACATGCCAGACGATATTTTCTGACCTTTTGACCATTCGTTTGATAAGCCTTGCGGGTGTATTTTACAACCCTTCTTTGTGAAAAATATATTTATCAATTTGTGCGCAATGAAACTTCAGCAATTTCTCATACATGATAAAAGTTCATGCATCTAATTCCAAGGATTCTATATTAACTGACAATAATCGTTCAACTGGAAACTATTTCTATTTTTCTAAAGATGACAGCATAAATCATGTTGTTAGTATATGACCAATAGTTGTGATCACTTTTATTCTTTCAACTCATAACACTGCGCAAAAATTGAAATTGAGACATGTTGTTACACTTTTTTTTCGTTTAATAAGATAACATGCCTTCAACATTCTAGCTACGTGGCTTAAGAAAAACTGTGCAAGAAGTGCCTGGTAAACCACCGCATTGCCTGAAATTATATTTTTAGGCGTCCGTGACTGATGTCTTTAGAGAAATGTCGACGGAGTATTTTTGTTGTAATGCATTAAACCGTAAAAAATGAATAATGATTGATTGATTGGGATTTAGCGCCGCTTTCAACAGCTTTGGTCATATCACGGCGGTCAGAGCACCAAACCATGTTTTTCCTGGATCTCAGAACAAGTACTTATGCACAATTCTTCCTAAGCCACTGACTACTGTCCCACATTACTCAATGAGAGGTAAAAACACCAGAAAGAATGTTGCCGGAATGAGGTCGTAAAATGTGAACAAATTGTTGTGAACTGAAAATCCGAGACTACTTATATTATGAGCAATATCAAGATTATATCTAATTTTTAGCTTTTGCTCTTTTATATGAGAAGTACCAGGTTTGCGTTTGTACCCAAACACATTCACATGTGTACTGCCCCCTATAAAGTGAAACAATTGTTCGGAAATGCGCAAAATACATACCAAACTATTTACATATTAAGAAAAACACATTGAAAAATCGGATGGTTTTAGTTCAAGTATCAAACATTATAACTGTATGTAAAGAAAATGGGAAATAATATTTCACTGTTTAGATTCAAATATCTTCCTATTCCGAAACTATAAAACAGTCTTTCGTCATTTTAATGTGATGATAAGAACGGCATGTGTAAACTTAAGAAATAAAATATAATGACAATGTGGTTCAAAAGAGAAACATTAATGTAAACTATAATAAACCTTACATACCTTTTTTTGTTTCTTGACGATGTCCGGGTAGCCATTGTGCTGCTAGAGTGGGCATTTGAAATGAAAGCAGCAGTCGGTTTTATATAGCTCTGAGGTCCCTAGAGAACGAATAGTTAACTTTTATTGGCATCGCTTTCCCTCATATTCGGTGCAAGTACTTCTGTAGCCAGGGAAAGGCCATCGAGGGCAATTATTATAATATTTAAGGTTGTTTAATCACAATCGATGTAAAAAAGGTTTTAACTGTAAACGCCGGAAGATGGAAACATTGGAATACAGCAGCCTGTATAGGCTGCATCGGCTGAACCGGATCATGTATTCGCCCAGGTATCTTTACTGAGTCTACTTTGTACAATTTAAGACTGGAAATAAGTCATATCATCATATTTTCATGGAAGTATAATATCACAGGATTTCTCTTAACAAATACGGAAATAGAACAAAAAATAGTTGCATTGTCAACAAAATATATGCCGCTACTAGATACATGGCAAGTTCAGTAAAATACCGAATAAAGATCACATGTCTTGAATATCTTTGAACATATTCAAATCATATGGAAGATGGTAAATTTGCTCAGCAGTTTAAGAAGAATTCAGATCACAAGCGGAACGCATATTTAAACTAAGATATCAGGGAATATAGACATAAGTCTTGCAGATTCACAAAACCATACTGCTTGGTAAATCAAACCACAAAGTATAACATACAATACGAGTGTGATAAGTTTAATTTTGCGACGTTGACATATACTAGTACAAGAAAAAATAAACTCATCCGTAACGACTTATGTTTGACAGGATTTTCGGCCACTTATATTCCTCGAAATTATTCCGCAGCGAAACTATCTGATGGAATTATAAAGGCGAAAGTTTCTAGTCACGAAAATTACCTGGTTTATGTTAATGGCATTTTAATGTAAAATGTACAAGTCCTCAAACAGTGAGAACTAATATATTTGGCTGATATATTGGATTTAGATGCCTGTCTAATTGTTAGTGTAATTGGCTGAACGGGATCTGCTTGCAAGAAAGACAATGTACCTATAAACCTTTTATAGTGATTTATACATATTTTAGCATTCTCGAAAAATTTCATCATGTTATTCATTGACCATATCTTAAGTTCAGGTATCTAGACTTGGCGTCCGAGCATTATTATTTCACATAAAAGTTCATTTGCAATACGTGACTAGAGGGGTTTGGGTCGGGCTATGCTTTTTGAATAGTTACCTGTCATTGCAGTTCAAATTGTCTGATGGTTAACGCCTATAAATGGTCCTTTTTGCACTACAAGGAGCACCATTGTGCTTGTATACAATGATCAGAATGGAAAAGGAGCGTTGCTGTATAACGTACTCCTTTTTTTAAAAAAGAAAATAAAAACTTAGTAAATTATATCAAGAGTGTATAAGTAAATGGCTCTTCTTGTTGCTTTCACCGGTAAATTATTTAAATCAAACAAAGCAATCTGCAATTTCATTCGATTTTGATGAATTACTTTAGTCTAATTTACCCTTCAAGTTACCGAAAATAATTGAAAGCATAAAGCGTCATTCTTGTCAGCCTCACAGTTGATTTTTCATTGAAAGGGTTCTTAAACTAACATTGCTGAAGCGTAACCACACACATGAAAGCTGATAATGTCTGCTCCGCTAGGACCGCGGTCATGTTAATTTATCAACATTACATCTGGGAATAGCTGTATTTCTGTCAGTGTATTTGAAGTTGGAACGTTTTAAACGACTATTTCCCGTTATAATTTAGCACATTGTCAGTGTCAAAGGTTTTAATTGTTCAACCAAGAGTCTAATTTGCCGGAAAGACTGACGGTTTACCATTTCCTTTACACTTAACTTTTCAGAAGAGTTCAAAGATAATGGACAATTCTACAGATGTCTGTAGTTATGATTGTTCCCACAACGCTTAATAAAATGTATTTTTGCCTACAATCTAGACCTATATTACGGGAGAGAGAGAGAGAGAGAGAGAGAGAGAGAGAGAGAGAGAGAGAGAGAGAGAGAGAGAGAGAGAGAGAGAGAGAGAGATAGAGAGAGAGAGAGAGAGAGAGAAGAGAGAGAGAGAGAGAGAGAGAAAGGCACATTACTGCCACATGTCTAATGCTCATTTAATTATATAGTGAACTGCAGGCACACCACTGTGACAACCCAATGCGCAGGCAGAACACTATACATGAAGTTCCCAACTTTAAGCACTTAACCGAAACGTAAAGAAAAACGCTCGATCAGTACTGGCTCGAAGAGGGCTGTATCGACCAAAATGTCCTGTATTTAACAACCAGTTTAGTTACCATTTTAATTATAATTCTATAATTGCTTATAATTGTAATTCTAATTCTATAATCGCCTTTTCAGACTCATAGCTTGCATCTTAAAATTTAATAAGACACTCGTTCTTTGTGATCGCCATTCTTGTGGTATAGTATTAAAGCAGCGACTATAAGGTAGTTCCGGTTCAAGATGGCTGTGTTGACCAGGACCCGTATGCAAGAATCAATTTATTTATCATTTTTATTCGTATTTTTTATTAGATATTTCGGACTCATAGCCTGTATCCTAATTGTCATACGTTATTTTCATCGCCAGATTTGGTGATACAGTTTATAAGAAGCGTCTATACGGTTCTACTGGTTCAACTATTGTATTTATATATCATTCAAATTCTTCATTTCGGTATTTTTCGGACTTCTAAAACTCATACGAAACGCTTCCTATGTTAACGCCAGATTTGGTGGTTGAAGGAAAAATTAAAATAAAATTAAGAAATGAAAGAAATTTCCTCTATAAAGAGGCTAGATTCCAACAAAGCAGACTGTCCAGTCTATATTCCAGTACTCGAATTAAAGCGGGAGATATATATGGTCAAAGCTGTGTGATTAACCTTTGCAAACAATTACGATGATGCGAACGGATATGTGACATCATTACAGCCGATACGCATATACAGATAGATTACTGCGAAGATTTGCTAGTTCGTGAAGATTTTTGCCAGAATATTGTATTATGGAGCACATATTTAATCCTAGGACGACAGGCAATATTATTATTCTTATATTATTATACCACATTTATATAGCACTCTTATCATAAAATACATACGTTCAAAAGTGCTGAACAGACAAATACCTG
>JAUELF010291491.1:0-10033 GCA_031471495.1 Clinocardium nuttallii | reverse complement strand
GATGCAAAATGTTGTCTGTAGAGTGTTAACAAGGGTAAATGTTGACGACGGACGACGCAAGACGAATGCACGACGGACAAAATGTGATCCAAATAGCTCACCTTGCACTTCGTGCATAGGTGAACTAAAATTCATCTACTACAGAACTGTTGTTTGTAGGAAAGGGTTAAACATTTTGTAAGAATATCTTTACCGTCTCTTCCTCCGGCTCTATTGTGTCCTTTTCATCGATAATGATAGAAAGGTCTCCGGATGCAGAGCCATCATACAGTAATTCCTGTAAATACATGTTCATGGATTAATTAGAGACCTAAATATGGTGGAGATATCAGATCCATTGTACATTAACTTCTGTAAACTATGTTCATGGATTAATTGGAGACCTTAATAAGGTGGAGATATCACATCCCTTGTACAGTATGGAGATATCACATCCATTGTACAGTTTGGCAACCTAGATAAAGTGATGATATCAGATCCATTGTACATTTACTTCTGAAAACCATTGTACAGTATAGAGATATCAGATCCATTGTACAGTATGGAGATATCAGATCCATTGTACAGTTTGGAGACCTACATAAAGTGATGATATCAGATCCCTTGTACATTAATTTCTTTAAACTATGTTCATGGATTAATTAGACCTAGATAAAGTGATGATATCAGATCCCTTGTACATTAACTTCTGTAAACTATGTTCATGGATTAATTGGAGACCTAAATAAAGTGATGATATCAGATCCCTTGTACATTGATTTCTTTAAACTATGTTCATGGATTAATTATACCTAAATAAAGTGATGATATCATATCCCTTGTACATTAACTTCTGTAAACTATGTTCATGGATTAATTGGAGACCTTAATAAGGTGGAAATATCAGATCCCTTGTACTGTTTGGAGATCCTTGAACAGTTTGGAGATATCAGATCCATTGAACAGTTTGGAGATATCAGATCCATTGAACAGTTTGGAGACCTAGATAAAGTGATGATATCAGATCCCTTGTACATTAATTTCTGTAAACTATGTTCATGGATTAATTAGACCTAAATATGGTTGAGATATCAGATCCATTGTATAGAATGAAGATATCAGATCAATTTTGTACAGTTTGGACACCTAGATAAAGTGATGATATCAGGTCTATTGTAAATTAATTTCTGTAAATTCATTATGGTATAATTATTGAATAAAGTAGAAAACACTGTGGCAAAAGGAGAAATTGGTTGTTTTAAGCAATTTCTCCTTTAGTCACATTGTTTTCAAAAGTTGTCTGCTGCAGAGGCGTCAGAAAGTGACTACATGAGGCAAATGGTGGGTAACTAAACCCTCTGTTCTCAAAGAGACATTTCCTTCAGTACCCCCAACATTAGGGTTTGAGGGCCATTTAAGGATTTAGGGATGTAAAATACTGTTCTTGTTTAGAGCTGTGAGCTGTTCTACAAGAAAACCAACATTATGGACTCTGTAGTGTGTGGACCAAGATCAGCCTACGCAGTCCACGCAGGCCAAATAGGGCTGACACATTCCGTCGCAGGGGGATAGAGGTATAGAGTAAAGTTCCTAAAAAGTGTCTGTTCGGGTAAGCCTGCATGGCATGCTTATGCTTATGCTGATCTGGGTCTATACTTTACGCAATGTTTGTTTTCTAACGGAACGGCTCATATATTAAACCCTTCTCAAATACAATAAGAATTTGCGACAGAAAACCTTTTTAATATGAAAATTCTTGATTATATATAATTTTTTTAGTAAGGTAAAATCTCTGTTACATTTTGACCTTCAGGGATCTAAAATATATTCTATAGAGGCTATAGATATCACATATCATAGTGTTTATGTTTTTTGCATGAAGACCTTCTTCAATTAGTTAATTTCACCTTAACTGTTTCTATTCCGTCCAATAACAAAATTACTTAGAGATTTTCAGAATTTTGCCAACATGTTTTCAAAGTCGTCTGCTGCAGATTTGCTGCATGTGGGAAATGAGCAGATGAATTTTAACAAAATTTTGTCAAAAAATGGAAAATCTCTAAAATTGAATGGATAACCTATGACTAAAAGTCGAAAACGTTGTGGCAAAAGGAGAAATTGCATGTTTTCAAAAAGATGCAGAGGCATCAGAAAGCGTCTATATGAGGGAAAGGGTTAAGTCATAAGAGAGATATTGTTCGGAGAAGACTAGCCTACTCCTCCTTATCAGGTACGCTGTGAAAAATAGAAAAATAAATATAACTCACATCAGGGCAATCTTTCTTTGCTGCGACAGTTGGATCATCGTGTATTTTTACTTCCATTAAATCACCCTGAAATAAAGAAGAGAAACATTATTATAAACTTGACATAGCTTGGGTTTAACGTGAAACAGTTGTAACTATATCTTGTTAAAAGATGTAGTTGTGTTCAAAGATGTCTGCTGCAGATTTGTTATATGTGGGAAAGGGGTTAACTTTACTAATTCATCAATTTTCTGAGGCTCATCATTATGGATAGGGCTCAGATTATTTGGTGCTATACACCACTTTCAACAGTTTTTCAGTTATATCACGCGTTTCCTGGGTACGTTACAAGTACTATTAGTCCAATTTATCCTAACACCAGGGATTCAGTTGTAATGCTAACCCTGCAACCCTGATAACCAAGGAGGGCAGCGTTTACCACCATATGACTGGGCCGGGGATCAACCCTGAACATCCCATACCTAAGGTGAACGGTCTCAGAGGTAGAACACAAGACCTGTGGTCCATAGGTTGCCTGTTTGATTTCAAAGAGAGAACTTAGTAAACAGTGTGTGACCTTCCCTCGATTAATGGTTAGATTATGTATGAAGTAGGCAATGAGAGTAAGTATAATTTGAGTTGTAAGATTTCATGTACTTTGTAAAAATAGAACGGAATACTTATTTTATCTGGCTTTAACCCTTTCTCACATGCAAAATATTCTGTGGCAGACAACTTTGTGTATGTGAGAAAGAGGTTAAAATCTAAAATATATCTAAGAGAAAAACCTCAAAAGACCAAAAGATAAAATGATTAATTTAACAGAGCTCTATTTCATGTTCAAAAATCCTTATTTGACACTCAAACACTATGTTGTGGGTACTCAAAAGAATTGTGTCAGTGAGACAATTCTTTTGAGTACCCACAGCATAGGATTTGGTTGAGAAATATTGTGGAGAAAAGACCGGTTCACTTCCTCCTATCTAGGCCTCTGATATCTAACATTTTTGGGGGGGGGCCAATAAAAAATCAAAATTACAAGCTTGCACATTCATGCAATTTTTAACTTTGCACACATTGGCACATGCTTATAACACATAGGATAAATAAGTTCATCAAATCAGAAAATATATGTTTTTGCTTCTCCTGAAATGTCTGATCTTTCTTATTTCTATATACATATAACTTAATTAACCCTTTCCCTCATACGAAAAATCTGCAGCAGACGACTTTGAACATATTTTGTCAAAACATGGAAAATCTCTATAATGGAATGGTTAACCTATGACTAAAAGTGGAAAACATTGTGGCAAAAGAAATTGCACGTTTTGTGCAATTTCTTCTTTTGTCACTTTGTTTTCAAAAAGCTGTCTACTGCAGAGAAGTCAGAAAGCGTCTATATGAGGGAAAGGGTTAAAGTGTTTTCAATGTGGCAAGAAGTTGGCCATCATTAACATACAAGAAAGGAATTGAAATAACCTTTCCCAAATACAACAAATCTGTAGCAGACATTTTTGAAAACACTTAATCAAAATATGGAAACTCTCTTCAAGTGAAAGAATATTTACTGAATTGAGTTGAAACATTTATGGCAAAAGAAGAAATTGCTCATAATGAGCAATATCTCATTTTACCTCAAATGTTTACAAAGGTTGTCTGCTGTAGAGGTGTCAGAAAAAAGGTATGTATGTGGGAAAAGGTTTAATAAGGCCAACTTTCATTCATACTCACAATAAATTTGCTACCAAGCGGCCCTGCACTAGCCAAATGAACTGCTGACCCGGGTTCAAAATTTAGTTCTGACAGCGGCGGTATTCTCGCAGATTTGATCTCATCGCAGTTTTGGTACAAAGTGACCGTACCCTGTTCCACCCGCAAGCCTAGTTTAACCCACTGGTTTCGTATACTCTCAATGTTAAATTTCGCAATGACTTGGTTGGTGCCCCTTGAATCTGCGTTATAGAATAATTTCACTACATTCCAATCGTTACTGGGCATGTAAATAATTTCTAATCCAAACTGTATAAATTTTCCATATGGGTTAATCACAGCAAATATTGTCCCTTCTTGGCGAAGTTTTAACGTCAATGTTATTGAAAAGGACTCAAATAAAGTGTTCTTTGGGAATTTTTCTGCTGATGGCCTGGCGTTGATTTTTGCAGAATTTTCGACAGCAAATGCTGGGTAACCGTCGAACCCAGTGTTGTATGCGATGCCGGTCCCGTCCCTCGGCAAACCAAGTAAGGTGAGGAGATCGATCGTGCTGTCTTTGGCTGCAAAAAGAAAGAAGGCAAACAATTTGAATTTTTGTTTATGGAGTCAACGTCATTGGCTCCTTGTATGAGTCTTTATATGGGAAAGGGTATTAACCCTTTCCCTCATACGAAAATTCTGCAGCAGACGACTTTGAACATATTTTGTCACCTATGACTAAAAGTGGAAAACATTGTTGCAAAAGGAGAAATTGCAAGTTTTGTGCAATTTCTTCTTTTGTCACTATGTTTTCAAAAAGCCATCTGCTGCAGAGGCGACAGAAAGCATCTTTATGAGGGAAAGGGTTAAAGAAGGATGTTGTAACTTGTATAATAAAGAGAAACAATAATATTTTTGAGATGCAACAGAAATTCCGTGACAAAGAATTCTGGATCATAATACAAAGTCAAACATGGAAAAGGGTTAAAATTTCTTTAAACAACCTCTAGAAAGATTTGATGGCCAGATGGCTCTTCTTAAGCAGCAAATTACAAACCTTATTACATGCCAAGTTGATATAATAGACTGTAATTGGCAGGGAAAATGTCATAAACAAGGTTCCTATGGCTCCTCCAAACTCCCTATCATGTTTTTCCTCATGCTTTGCAGCATTTCCTGCTCTCTTTACACTTTCTTTCACCTCCTTGAGAAAATAAAGTACACTGATTAAATCTATCTCATCCATTCCTCTTCAAATATGCAGCAGATAACTGAAAATATCTTGGCGCACATATGGAATATCAAATGAAAGTATAATTTTGATTTAGTGTTGAAAACATCATGGCAAAAAGAGAAATTGCTGATATGAGTCATCTAAGGTCATCAGCTATGGATACTGTGTCTACAAGTAGGAAAGGAAAAAGTATTAATGTTTCACTAAGTTGTATTTATCTGTAACACTTTTGAAAAAATACGCTTTCTTCCAATATTTAGACTGAAAGAGAATCTGATTGTCAAACAGTTGGGATCTCACCTCTGGCCTTCAACAATGTGGGGCCTCTGATCTAGATACAAACTGTTTTCATAGCTCATCAACACTTTACAGTAGATGATAACTCCAGCTAGGGCGCAAAAAGTTAATAATTTAAGTCTTAGGTTGCTCTTAATTTCATAATTCTAAGTAAATAAAAGTTCTTGAAAACTGGTGGATCATGATTGCCTTGATCACTCCAATTTATAAATAATAAAGAGTTGTCTGCATTGTTTTCTGACAGTCAAAACTAAGTCCAGTTAACTCTGTTCCCTCATCTTTACATTAATTGATAAACAATGTTTTTGTTTTTACCTCTTTTTTACTCTTGCCAGCAATTCTTAATGACATCCTAGTTGGAGTGGCTGGTCTTTCTTTAACAATTCTTGGACGTGATGAAGAACGGGCGCGGGACTGAGACCTAGATGAGCTTCGTTTTCTACTGCGACTTCTGCTGCTTGACCTTTTGCTTTGAATACTTCGTCCTCTGCTGCTTGATCTTGACCTCCTTTTGGTTTTCCCACTTGGAGCGACCTGTAATCATGTTTTTAGAATAATGAATAATAAAGACAAAAGGACCTTGATGATGATTTATGGTGCTTTCAACAGTATTTCAGTCATATCATTCATTTCATTGATAAATTACCAGAAGAGCTGGTTGATTTGAATGTGGCATCAGCGATTGCAAACTTTTTTTTTTTTTTAATAGCCCCACTTACATGGAAATTGTAAAAATAAATCTGAATTTACTAATTTCTATACATTTACTAAATGGTATGCAGATTCAAGGTCTTAAAATGCAGCCAAATCTTCAAGACAGTATAACTGTATTAGTAATTTAGTATATGTAACCAAGTAATTAAGCACATAGTCGTTGCTTACAGTATGATTATCATAAATAATACAAAAGGCCAAAATGGGCCAGTATCTCCAAACAGTTTTCCCCTGGTGGTCATGTATTTTGACCAATCACCATGGCTTGAAGGAATCTCGTAATTATTTGTAAATCAGGAGGAAAAGATTTTTCACTAAAGCCTCTGCCAATAATGAATATAGGGCTAACAGCCCCGCCCTCTTGGCAGCCACTTTTAAGACCAATCAACATGGCTTGATGGCATCTGATAGTCACCCAATCCCATGGTGAACTTGAAATTTTATTTGTACCCAGTAATTGGGGAATCATGTGAAGCATGGTTGAGATGTGGGCCAGACACGGTACAGCCTATTAAACAGTACTTGTTTTGATATTTGACCTCTCAGTGCGACCTTGACACTTAAGGTACAGGCCTGGGTCTTGTGCATGACTCGCCCCTCGTGATCATGGTGAACGTTTGTGCCAAGTTTCTTGGAAATCCTATGATGAATGGTTAAGATGCGGGCCAGACAAGGTCCTGACACACGCACTTACCACCTGTTAATGTTATCTGGAACTTGGCCTTATTCTTTCAAAATCTACAGCCATATATTTAGCAAACAGCCTCGAACCTGGTCACAGGTGATCACATTCTTTTGACCAATCAACATGGCTTTACAGAATTAGTAGGTGACCCAAGGAACATTTCTACAAAATCATTATAATTTAGAAACTGACCAATTACTTTGGGAATTTTATTTTAAGTTTTCACTTTGTATAGCACCGTCCCCTGAACTTTAATAAACTGTGTACATATGTATCTTAATACTACCAAATACTATACATGGACACCCTTAAATGATTGATTGCCAACTTGGGCTAGTCTGCCATGGACTGATGTTGCATGATCTCATTTTCCATATGTGATTATGTCTGACAGGTCACTTGACAAATAAATAACAGATTATAAAACAAGTAAGTCTAAAGATTCAGATCAAAGTTGGAACTAAATAAGGAAAATAAAACAAATAGAGCTACTCACAAGGAAAATTGGCTCATTGTCAAACTTGCTCACTATAAAATATAATAATTATTTATATCTATTGAGCAATTTTGACAATGAGCCCATTCCTTGTGGAGCTACTAACTTACCCTGAATAGAAAACCCCAGACTGAAAGTTAACTTACACAACCATTTACATAACAGTTCAATATAGGCTATCATGTCTGACCTATTTATTTACACTAAAATGGGAACCACCTTCAACAAGCTATTTTTAGATTTTATACATGAAAAGTTTTGGCTGAAAATCGTAAAGATTAATATTTGGTGTGTATATTAAATTCCTTGACAAATCAAAAGTTTACCTTAAGGTCCTTTGATGGCATCATATCTTCTTGATATATCTGAAAATAAAAAGTAAACAAATGATCATGCTAGTTTAGCACGCAAGTGTCTTAATGAAATGTGGACGGTCAAATTCAAAATCATAATATTTTGGGACCGTAATATTTTTAGTATAGTTGCGCTTCGTAACGCTGAATAATCATTTGTATAAACTTGCTAAAATCTTTCATAAATCAGATGACAGGGAGGTACCCTATAGATCGCTTTTGACAAAGCACAATACAAAAGAGTTTTAGACCGACGACAAATGTTGAAAATGAAATGACCTTCTTTGTAGTTCCGTTGAACTCGGAGCCGATGGAATAAACTGCTTGTCGATGGACAAATGCACCAACGTAATGATGTGTAAACGGAAGTTGAGTAAAAAAAATTAAATCACTTACTATAAAATGGTATACATATATGTGTGTATAATACAGATCGAAAGGCGCAATGTAAATAAAAACACTATACTTTTATAAATAGTTTGAACTGTAGCGGCAGTTGGTAGACTGGATTTCTGTTTGTCTGTCTAGAAAACGTGCTAATTTAGATATACGATGTACCAGTCTATTCATAGGAAAAAACTTCGATTAAAACTACAGTTGAATTTACGTTTCTTAAAATAGTCACAGAGGATACTAATGATATTACAGATTTTCGTAAATATTCGCATGTTTGAGCAGTATAATCATTATGAAGACTTTAATTCAACCAGGAACATATAAATACACATCGCTGATACAACCAACACATACATAACGTAAGCTATCTAAACATTGCAGACGTGATAGCAGTTGCATGGTAAGTTGGTAAAAAGCCCGATTTAACCAGAGACATAGGTTTATAGGTTTATATGTCTCTGATCTAAATATGCGATGGCTTGATTCTTATGCTTAGAAAAGAGTGTACATGTATATACATTTAACTCTATATTTCATATCTAACCAGGGACGTAGATAAGAGTGATCAAGCAACTCCATCGAACACCTGTTATCTGGTTAAACTATCACATGGAGAAATGAAATTGTCCAAATTTTCACATTTTGTAGCAAATAAAACTTTGAAGTCACATTTGGCACACACACAAAACATACATATTCTGCGAGCTTAACGTTTCAACTAAAGTTAGAGATACAATGAACAAATGGAATGTCTTTGTATTTTGAATAATGATCTGGTTTAAGAGACACAGATATTGTGATTTTTGAATTATATTAATGTTGTTCCAAAAAATAATAGACTGACCTTATTCATAAGAATAGAATATTATCAACACGTGAAGCGTATAAACATATTTCTATATACTGCAATTGAAGAATGTTTAGATTTCCAGAAAATATCTTTTTTTTTTTTCATATCTTCAATAGTTTTTGAGTTTTACTTGCTACACATGTTGGGGGCTGATATTGTAGTATACAACTTACTAACTTACCCCTCTTATCTACGTCCCTGATTTATCATACAACTATTTGACTATTAAAGTGTATCAATACTTAATTAAACCATGCACCATATTGCATTTTCATTTCTATTAGGCTGCCTCAAAAGTCTGGTGAATTTTACCAGCGGTTTGACCTATTTGTCTACATTGCCGACATTTCATATACATGTATCTTATACACAAGTCTCTGATAATGTTACATATGTCCATATAGACACATCGAGTTAATTGCTTGTTGGTTTAGCATTACGACTGACTCGCAAGTGTCGGGATAAATGGAGTGTTCAATGTTTCATCATGGATGAGTCGACTTTTTTGAAATTCTGCTGTGAATTAGTTATTTTATTCATATAAATTTTAATTTAAACACGCAGAGACATATACATACGGGTACATATTTATATAACTCTAAACACTTAGAATTTGCTATACATACAATATGTTTAAACCGTTATTTTTTTCAATTGAACATGAATATTTAAAAATGTTGAGCATTCTATTAGAATAGTCTACTGTACTTTGTTAATACTTAATTCCCCTGCAACGAACTACAGTATAATTTAATTGCACTCATTTGAACAATAATAGAAAATAGAGAGGCAATATTGAAACTGTCTAGCTGTTTACTGCAGGGACATTATACATATTACGATATTGTAATATAGGGTCTCTGGTTTACTGATAGTCCTTTTTACCACTTAATTGCACGTTTTGAAGCACCGGAGCGGACGACTTATGACATCATTGATACAAAAGGAGAAAGCGTTCATAGTGAGCAAATTTTCTATTTACCACAATGCTATAAACTCTACTTATTAATGTATTCATATCATAATTAATATAGATATTTTTCATATTTTTGCATAGCAGGATTCAAAGTCGTCTAATGCAGATTGTTTGG
>JAUELF010291480.1:0-10033 GCA_031471495.1 Clinocardium nuttallii | reverse complement strand
GAGAAAAAATGTTTTCATTTTAACAGTTTGGAGTTGGGACAAGCCAATTTAGAGGGGGTTACTACACTGAAAGTGAAAATTTACAAAATTAATATTCAATTATGTAAATTTTTAAAACATCATTGTTACAGTAATAGAACACTTGTACAATTTCACTTGATTTTATATGAATAAAGTAAGTTTGCCAGTTATTAGAATAATTTCTGTCATAGGGACAGAAAATACCCAACTTCTGTAGAATGACCCATATATATATTTAGAGTAAACACTTTAAAAATCTTCTTGTGCAAAAGCACTGGCCTGATTTGGGAATAATTTGCCACAAATGTTTCTTTGGCCCTCTACTAAGATAATTCAAATTATTCTGATCCATTGAAATAAAATTATTCCTTATATGTGTTATATATAATATATTGTGAAAACTTTCAAAATCTTCTTGATCAAAAGTACTAGCTTGATTTAAAAATAATTTGATACAAATATTCATTATCTACTAAGTGTTTTTAAATTATTCAGATCTGTTGACAAAGAGGTCAAGGCTCAGTTTAATAATATGTACATGTATTGAGTAAAAAATTGAAAACTATTGAAGTTCTATTAAATCAGGTGAGCGATATAGGACCATCATATTCCTCTTGTTTTATGTTTCTAAAACACCATATACCAGTTTATAAGACGCAGTTTGATATATCTCCGTTTGCCACAATGTTTCCCTATTTTTTCAGATTCAACGTTACCACAGAACAGAGATAAAGGCAGCGAAGGCCCTGTCGATTTTTCGCAAAAATCTGAAAACACTCAACAACATCATCTTGAGATACAAGATTCAGTTTCACGCCAAACCAAATCTCATGTTAACAATGGGGAACATTATGGAGAGAATGTTAACTCTGAATCGTCAGACTCGAAGAAGGAAACCAATCCTCCCCTGGACGAGAATAGGCACTGTCTTATGAACGGGGATAAATTGTATCCGCTGGAACCCAGGAATACAGAATCCATGTACTTTCAGGAAAATGAGCTTGGAATGGTGTGTAAGAAAGATGCAATCAAGAAAATGTTTGAGAGTACAGTTGTGTACAATGCTGAAGCGACTTCAGAAGACGATCGTGAAAATCTGGCTTCTTTTCCATGCAAAAATGGGATAACAAGGTCTGTAAGCGATGAGGGACAATATGCTGAAAATCTAACTTCTTTCCCGAGCAAATATGGCAGCAAGACGTCTGTAAGTGATGAAAGACACGCCATGTTTGATGATGGGCACGCCATGCCTGATGATAGACACGCAATGTCTGATGATGAGAAATGCATGTTTCTTGATCAGCATGAAAGAGATATTCAGGTATCGCCTGTTGAAACATGTAAGAAGCTAGATAAATTTAGGGAAAGTAGGAAACTATCCCCATACAGGAAAAGTCTTGTAAATAGACCTAATCAGTTATCCAAACATCCAAACAAAGATCAAAGAATTCTTGAGCAGCTATCCTACTCGGATCACTTGGAAAGACACAGTTTAGGGTCTAATGATTTTACATCGCGTAAAAAGTTTGGGGTTAATCCAGGGTTCGATTTGAGCATCGATAAAAAGTTCATGAGTCGACAAGATTTAGAATACCTCCAACAGTGCTACGTTGGTGCGTTAAGGAACAAATATGAAGAGGAACTGCTTGACTGTTCCATAAAGAAAGAAAACCATACAGACTCGAGTTTACATGAAGAATCTGTGAATATGTTTGAAAGAGACGTCGTCATGAAAAGTCCAACAAACTCGATTCATTCAAAAACGTTTATGGATTACAAAAGTAATTCCAGCCATTTCGATTCTACACAGGACAGGGGAAAATATTCATTCAGTAGGAAGTATCGACATCGAGCAAGCATGGAAACCGTGGTGAGTGAGCATTACAAGAATGGAACCTTAGACGAGAGGGAAACAGAGGGAGCAGTTGATTCCGTTGAGACTGATGACTTAACGGGACATTATGATAACGGACATATTACTGATAGGAGATTGGAGCCATGTGAACCTATCAATTTAAAAGTTGAACCAGATGATAGGTTTCAAACGCCCGTTGTGAAGCTTGAACCTGGGACTGACTGTACATCGACCATTGAACAAATTCTTTCTGATCCCAATGTGCCAAATTTTATTGCTCAGAGTCATTCCCACGGTAACTCGCCGCTCTCCCCTTCATCTACGATGCACCTCAACTTTTGTTGTAAGATATGTGGACAGAATTTCAAAAACCGTCAGTATCGAGACTTTCACGTAAAGCTGCACAAATCCTCTCACCAGTATTTCTGTAACCTATGTAGTTTGGGTTTCGAAAACGAGATGGAATGTAAAAAACACCAGAACGAACATACAGAGCCAGTGTTTCAATGTGAAAGTTGTGGGTACAGATGCACACGTGAGTTCCGCATGCGGGCCCACAGGGAGATATGCGGCTCCCCGAGTAAGATTTTCAAGTGTCCATTTTGCCACAAGCAGTTTGCGGCGCAGAGGTACATGCGAATCCACATTAAGTCGCACGACGCCCACAACATCCATACCTGTCCTGTGTGTCAGAACACATACCCTCTGAAAAATTCCCTTCTTAAACATATGAAGAAGAAGCACAGCCAGGATCAACTGTGAACCATTTCTCACTTTCATTGAATCTGATGCAGATGACTTTGAAAACGTATAATTGGCAAAAATATGAAAAGTCAGTTTAATTATTGAATAAAGAGGAAAATGTTGTATCAAAAGAAGATGCTCATTTTAAAGAATAATCTTTTTTGTCACTATGTTTTCAAAAGTCTTCTGGTGCAAAGTCTAAATATGCAACAGACGACTTTGAAAACATCTTGTCAAAAATAAGAAAACATCCCTGTTAATGAAAATATGATAACTGAATAGTTGAGTTGGAAATATAAGGGCAAAAGGAGAGATTGCTCATCAAAAGCAATTTCTCATCTAGCCACGATGTTTTCAAAATTCGTCTGCTACAGAGGCATTAATTAAAACATGTTCATACGAGGGAAAGGATTAAATAGTAGGAGCAAATCTGAAATCAAACTTTGACCTTCAAACCCTATGTTGTGAGTACTCAAAACTTTGACCTTCAAACCCTATGTTGTAAGTACTCAAATATTTGACCTTCAAACCCTATGTTGCGAGTACTCAAAACTTTGACCTTCAAACCCTATGTTGCAAGTACTTAAAACTTTGACCTTCAAACCTTATGTTGGGAGTACTTAAAACTTTGATCTTCAAACCTTATGTTGCGAGTACTCAAAACTTTGACCTTCAAACCCTATGTTGCGAGTACTTAAAACTTTGACCTTTAAACCTTATGTTGCGAGTACTTAAAACTTTGACCTTCAAACCTTATGTTGGGAGTACTTAAAACTTTGACCTTCAAACCCTATGGTGTGAGTACTCAAAGCCTTTGACCTTCAAACCCTATGCTGTAAGTACTCAAACCTTTGACCTTCAAACCCTATGTTGTGAGTACTCAAGCCTTTTGATCTTCAAACCATATGTTGTGAGTTCTCAAAACCTTTGATCTTCAATTACTATTACTACAAAACATTTTGACAACCCTATGTTGTGAGTACTCACAAATATTTGACCTCCAAACCATTTGTTGTAAGTACTCACCACCTTTGACCTTCAAACCATATGGTGTGAGTACTCAAAAAGATTTGACCTTTAAACCCTACTGTGTGAGTACCCACAACCTTTGATTGTTAAACCCTAGTGTGTGAATACTCACATCATTAGACATTTAAACCCAATTGTGTGATTACTCACAACCTTTGACTTTTAAACCCAATTGTGTGAATACTCACAACATTTGACCTTTAAACTTAATTGTGTGAGTACCCACAACCTTTGATTGTTAAACCCTATTGTGTGAATACTCACATCATTAGACATTTAAACCCAATTGTGTGATTACTCACCTTTGACTTTTAAACCCAATTGTGTGAGTACTCACAACATTTGACCTTTAAACCCAATTGTGTGAATACTCACAACATTTGACCTTTAAACCCAATTGTGTGAATACTCACAACATTAGATCTTTAAACTTAATTGTGTGAATACTCACCTTTGACCTTTAAACCCAATTGTTTGATGACCTTTAAACCCAATTGTGTGAATACTCGCAACATTAGACCTTTAAACCCAATTGTTTGATGACCTTTAAACCCAATTGTGTGAATACTCACAACCTTTGACCTTTAAACGCAATTGTGTGAGTACTCACAACCATTGACCTTTAAACCCTATTGTGTGAATACTCACCACCTTAGACCTTTAAACCCTATTGTGTGAATACTCGCCACCTTAGACCTTTAAACACTATGTTGTGATTACTCAGCACATATGACCGTCAAACCCTTTGTTGTGTTGTGATTACTCACACCTTTGACCTTCAAACCATATGTTGTGTTGTGCGTACTCACACCTTTAACCTTCAAACCCTATGTTGTGAGTACTCAAACGTATTTTACTTCCAAACCCTATGTTGTGAGTACTCAAACACATTTTACTTTCAAACCCTATGTTGTGAGTACTCACAACCTTTGCCCAAGCGAGATGATTCTTTTAAGTTTTCATAGTAGGCTTTAACACTTTCTACATCAGATTACTTTCATTTTATTACGGGGAATATACAAACTCACTTATTTATGAAAGTACAATAATTTAATGAATTTAAAAACATCGTGGCCAAAGGAGAAAGTGTTCATTATCAGCAATTTCTGCTTTTCTCACAATGTGTTCATATATGTCGCCTGCTGCAGATGCATCAAAATGTGTCTGCAAGGGAGAAAGAGTTTAGTGATGTAATTCAGGAGATTGGGTGATGTTTATAACTGTTTTATCTTCATTAAACCTTTCCCACATACAAACGCTTTCTGAAGCCTCTTCAGCAGACGATTTTTTGAAAACATTGTGACAAAAGAAGAAATTAGCAATTTCTCCTTTTCCTTTAATGATTTCTACTCTTTTCTTTAATCAATTTTCCCGTCTTACCAAAGTGTTTTAAAAGCTGACAATTAATTAGGAAACTGTCAAATCTTTCCTGTCTACAGACGCATTTTCAGCAGACAACTTTTGAAAGTATTGTGGCAAAAGGAGAATTTCATCATGGTATTAGTATTAATAATTTAATTGTCCATGCCGCAATATTTTCTTATAGATTGGATTATAGTTACTTCGTTTAGAGAGTTTCCCAAGATATTTGCAAAATCGTATGCAACATAAATTATGTAATGTATACATGTCTCTGAAATAGTTCAAGGAAATAAATAATATTGTATTGATTACGAGGGGATTTGTTGCAGTGCAGTTGGTTCGATTTGAATATGAGTATACGAGTCATACGAGTCACGGAATAAACCGTCTTATTGTATGCTCTTTCGCTAAAAGTGTAGGATCAGATCAGCATGAGAAGACTCTTAACCCTTTTCCTCATATAGACGCTTCCTGACGCCTCTGTCGCAGACGGCTTCTTGAAAACATAGTGACAAAAGAAGAAATTGCACAAAACGTGCAATTTCTCCTTTTGCCACAATGTTTTCCACTTTTAGTCATAAGTTATCCATTCAATTAAAGAGATTTTCTATTTTTTGACAAAATATGTTCAAAGTTGTCTGCTGCAGAATTGTCGTACATATCCTGGCATCATTATGGAATATCTATGAACCGTCCTGCGAGAAAACCAACATAATGGCCACTGCGTAATGTATCGACCCACATCAACCTGTGCAGGCTAATCCGGGCCGACACATTCCGTTATCTTTGACATTTAGAAGTTTGCTCTAGATGCATCAAAATGTTTCGGCAAGTTGGAAAGGGTTGATACAAATATGATAATATATGCCGCAGTTCTTTAGTTTATACTGTGTTTTTTTTTAGACTTTCCATTTTAAATGAATTAAAATAAGTATACATATATCAAGTGTTTTTAATTTGTTTTTAGTACGTTGTTGAATTACTCGCGTAAAGCAGCTGAAACCGTTTGTCGCTTACGGTTGCCAATCTTTCAATCCAATAGCAGCTTCTTCATAGTTGCTGTAATTCGATTGGAGGATTTGCAACCGTGAGCTTTCAAACTTGTTAACCAAATGCGGAGTTGGAGGTCGTAGATCGGGACTGCGAGCC
The DNA here is from genome assembly GCA_031471495.1 of Clinocardium nuttallii. Classification (NCBI taxonomy): domain Eukaryota; kingdom Metazoa; phylum Mollusca; class Bivalvia; order Cardiida; family Cardiidae; genus Clinocardium; species Clinocardium nuttallii. The sequence continues at coordinate 3,873 of JAUELF010291480.1, read as the reverse complement.
AGATGGATGAATATTTATGCGTGATTCGAGCGTCCACCCGAAGTGGATGATACCAGGGATCGATTAATGGTCGGGTTATAGCAGATTTGGGTAAAGTCATAGTACCAGTCAATTTCCGTCTCCTCGGATCAAAGGTTTTCAGGGTTCGTATTGCGTCCGAATAACCGCCATACGGATACATTGAGCCGATTGAACTGCCTTGAAATGTTTAACCCTTTGCCTCGTACGACAATTCTGTAGCATACGACTTAGAGACTTAGAGCATAAGTTGTCAAAAAATGAAAAATCTCTTGAATTGAATGGATAACCTATGACTAAAAGTTGAAAACATTGTGGCAAAAGGAGAAATTGCTCGTTTTGTGCAATTTCTTCTTTAGTCACAATGTTTTCAAAAAGCCGTCTGCTGCAGAGACGTCAAAAAGCATCTATATTAGGATAAGGGTTAAATATAAAAGAAGTCATTATTTTATGATGAGTGAACTAAAAGAACTTCCACTATGAAATAAAATGTAAAGATAAAGACAAGTCTACAACGATAAATCATGTTTCCTAGCACCGGACATGTTGTTTGTTGGAACTAAGATTTAAGGAAACTGAAAGGCTTTTTACTTGACTAGTTTGAGCATTTCCTAAGACAGATGACTATAAATACTCTTTCAAATAATTATTGATAACAATATGGGAAAAGGAGGAATTGGTGTACCTCTTTTGAAAGCACTGTGGAAAAAGAAGATATAAGCATCTTCTTCTTTTGTCACAAGGTTTTCAAAAACATGAGTATTTGAAGGATTACATGTGTTGTCTGCGGCAGTCTGCCAACACGTCAGAAAAAGAAAGTGTTATGGACAACGGACAATGAGAGGAAGGGATCCAAGGCTGGTCACACTTGTTTCATTTATTCTAACACCCTTTACCGGATACAAGAAATTTGCAGCAGACTACTTTGAAATCATCTTGACATAAGCATGGAAAAATCTCGGTAAATTAAGGTATCATAATTGAATAGATTTGAATACATTGTGATGAACACAATGTTTTCAAAAGTCCTCTGCACCAGTTGTGGCAAAGTGCTTCTGCAAGTGAGAAAGGGTCCTTGTAGCAGAATTAAAAAGGCAATGGTACATTACATTCTTTTTCTTTTCCATAAACAAAAGAGAGATAAAAAACAAATGTTTTTCTTTCCATGAAAAATACTCTGTAACAGATTTAATTGCCAAATTATCTAAGGATGTTCATTGAATATTTATTGAAAAAAACCGGGTAGACTAAAGGGTATCAAGCAGAAAGGTGGAATATTTTCTCTTCATTATAAATCATATATAAATTAGTTTGGTATTACATACACTGAAATCTGAAATTTGAAAAGGATTATCAAACTGTAAAAATATGTGAAATATGCAAAGATTTAACCCTTAACCTGTTTTATATAAATGAAGTATTTCTTTACTGATGATAGGGATAAACAGCAGTATTAGCATGGCATAATTTTTTTAAACCTTTCTCACATATATATTAATTTTGAAGCATATGCAGCAGACAAGTTTTTAAAACATTGTGAGAAAGTGAGTAATTGCTCATAATGAACAATCTGTCTTTTGTCACAATGTATTCCACTCATCTGAAAAATTATACTTTCAAATATAAAGATTTTCGATAATATTTCTTACAGATTTGCCGAATGTGGGAAAGAAGTGGGAAAGAATTAATAAATAGCCTTTGAATCTTAAAATCTTTCAATCTGACTGCATCCAATAAGATATCAGTCTTTCCTAATAGTCTTAAAGACAAATGAGTAATTTACAACCAAACAGGTTAAATGTTAAGTTTGAAAGAATTCTCTTACAAACTGCAAAAAGAGTATAAAAAGTCATAACAGTCTGGACATGACCGTATTACAGGAATTTGACAACAGAAATGCCGTAACTTTCAACAAGGTCTCATGCGTATTGCAAAATCTTCAGCGAAAATGGACAACATTTACATAGAAAGCCATAAAACTGCTTTCAACTTCAAGAACAATTTAAATTACATTGAAGACATAGATTGAAATTCTGAAAAACATGCGCAGAAAATAACTTTTCAGAAATAAAAACAAAAAAAATAATGTTTGAGACTTCAATAAATAAACTTTCAATTCTGAGAAAATGGAGTTGGAATGGCATAAACATGGAGTTGCTATGGAAACACACAGGGGGAGATGAAGGTCAGGGACACCTGGTTATGTTACAAACCTTGTTGAACCACTTCTGTGACAGGGTAACCTGTCATTCTCATAAGGAATGATACTAAAAATAGAACCATAGGAGTACAGTTACTGACTGAAAGAATTGTGGCAAACAGGCTCATGTGAACTATGAAGATGAAAATCAATGATTATTAACTATTTCCAACATACCCTTTCTGACGCCTCTGTAGCAGATGACTTTTTGAAAACATTGTGATGAGCAATTTCTCATTTTGCCACAATGTTTTCAACTATTCTCTGTAATGATATCTTCATCAGTTAAAAGAGATTTTCCAAATAATTACTTAAAGGTCATCTGCTGCAGATTTGTTGTATGTGGGAAACAGTTAAATGAAGAAAGAAAGCTTTAAAGTATAATATACAGTGAGTGAACAAATGTGTGTTACTGAAAGAGAAAAAAGTAATTCATTAAAAGAATCAATGAGCAGAGTTGATGTGAATGAGATTTCCATGAAAATTGCAAATGAAGGTAGAAAAAAATCACCACAAAGATGAAAACTTAATCAGATCAATCACTGCAATCAATTAAAAGTTAACAGAATGATGTGAAGCGATAACTGTTTGTGTTAATTTATTATGTTACTGATTACAGAAATTATTGGTTATTTTATTGTTACTTATTACAGAAATTATTGTGTTATTTTATTATACTACTTATTGTGTACCTTGATGTAGCTTTTCAGTTTAACCCTTTTCCTCATACAGACGCTTTCTGATGCCTCTGCAGCAGACGGCTTTTTGAACAGTGACAAAAGAAGAAATTGCTCAAAAAACGAGCAATTTCTCCTTTTGCCACAATGTTTTCTTTCCACTGTTAGTCATAGGTTATCCATTCAATTATAGAGATATTCACTTATTTGACAAAATATGTTCAAAGTCGTCTGCTGCGGAATTGTTGTATGAGGGTTGATTATGGTTGGGGTTTAAGGCCAATTTCTCAGTCATATCACGGTGGCCAGTTCACCTTCTCATGTGTTTCCTGGTTTTCTCACACACCAGTACTCCACACAACAATCTTTCCAAGCAACTGGCTGCTTTTCCACATAGACTTGACGCATGTCGCATTGACTTTTGTCAAACGTCTGAAAGAAAGTTGGCCGAGCTGTGATTTGAACTCGCAACCCCTGGATTGACAGCCCACGTCGTTACCGACTGAGCTACCTGGGCTCGTCTCGTATGAGGGAAAGGGTTAAATAAATGATACAATTATTTTTCTTTTTAAACCATGACTTTGGTACTCTCATGTACTTGATCAATATTATGCAACCCCCAAATAGATGACTCAAATTAAATATGTATAGTATACATTGTGGCAAAAGGAAAATGGATTTCAACTCCCATTTGATTTACTAAGCATTTTCAGCTAAAATTTGATATATTTTGAAAACAATAGCAGGGAAAAAGGAGGGGTGAAATTGATCTTAATTTATCCTAGTCAGACACAATTTTTAGCACTTTCACTTCCGCTCTGGTGGGCCGTTGTGACAGTTCTCCCTTCCATTTAACCCTTTCCCTCATATAGATGCTTTCTGACGCCTCTGCAGTAGACGACTTTTTGAAAACTTAGTGACAAAAGAAGAAATTGCACAAAACGTGCAATTTCTCCTTTTGCCACAATGTTTTCCACT
>JAUELF010291450.1:0-10035 GCA_031471495.1 Clinocardium nuttallii | reverse complement strand
TGCTGCAGAGGTGTCAAAAAGTGTCTATATCAGGGAAAGGGTTAAATCATCACATAACTTAAAAAGAAGCTGGCTCCTAATCATTCTTTACTCTGCAACTAACACATTTGCATTCAGAGAAAAATGTTAAACCCTTCCCCTCATATAGACGCTTTCTGACGCCTCTGCAGCAGACGGCTTTTTGAAAACATAGTAACAAAAGAAGAAATTGTTCAAAACGAGTAATTTCTCCTTTTGACACAATGTTTTCCACTTTTAGTCATTATAAAGTTATCCATTCAATAATAATAAATATTCTACTTTTTGACAAAATAATGTTTAAAGTCGTCTGCTGCAGAATTGTCAAATGAGGGAAAGGGTTAATACATTCAATATCATCAGAAAGCGTCTATATATGAGGGAAAATATTACAACCAGCTTGGGGAGCATCAACCACTGACAACCAGTTGAACCAAAACCTTGTTGTTTAACTGACACACCATTACAAGATACAGCTCATTGACCCCTTTTTGCTTGCTTTTTGCATGATATCTTTTTAGAACTGCCTAATACATACATACCTTCTCTGAAACAAACAACTTTTAACCACCCCCTTTCCCACATACAACAAATTTGCAGGAGGTGACTTTGAAACTATTTAGTCATAAATAAGTAAACTCTCTATTTATTTAAGAATATTAGTTATTGAATACAGTTTAAGAGATTGTGGCAAATGAAGAAATTGCTTATTATGAGCAATTTCTCAATTTGCAGGAATGTTTCCTAAAGTCATCTGCTTCAGAGGCATCAGAAAGTATCGGTATGTGGGTAAGTGTTAAAACACTCTGGTAAAAGAAATTGTGCCTTCTTTTGAAACCAATGTGAGGAAAAAAAGAAATAGCACAAGATCACAAATTTAACATTTTTTTATAATGTTTTCAATTACATATCCAAATCGTGCTTTGAATATTTAACTCTTTCCCTCATACTTTCTGACGCCTCTGCAGCAGAATCTTTTTCGAAAACATAGTGACAAAAGAAGAAATTTCACAAAATTAGCAATTTCTCCTTTTGCCAGTGTTTACCACTTTTAGTCACTTTTAGTCAGGTTACCCTTTCAATTATAGAGATTTTCTACTTTTTGACAGAAATATGTCGTCAGCTGTAGAATAGTGGTATGAGGGAAGAGTTAAGTCTTAAGGAGACTCTTCAGGTCCCAAGACTTTGTCACCAAGTTGAATTGTAGAAAAATCCTTCAGAGGACTAGATATATAAGGAGTATTTTCCCACTTATATTTCTCTCATGAATCTGTTTCAAGCAAACCAAATCCTATTTTGTGGGTACTCAAAAGAACAGTGTCAAGATGATTCTTTTGATTACTGGGCAAATACCATTACCCTTTCCTAATTGTGGGCCGAGCCCCAGTAGCTCAGTCGGTAGCGACGCGGGCTGTCAATCCAGGGGTTGTGAGTTTGAATCCCGGCTCGGCCAACTTTCTTTTTACGACGTTGGACAAAAGTCAATGCGACATGCGTCATTCGTCTTTCACCAATCAATCAATCAATCAATTCCTAATTGTGGGTGCATTTTGACACATCTGCAGCAGACAACCTTTTAAAACGTTGTTGCAAAAGATGAAATTGCTTGTGACCTTACCTTTTAAGCTATGGAGAATTTAAAATATTGTTTCTTTATAATTGTCGCTTCTTTCTTTGCCTTTTGTAGAATTGTTCTTTTCACTTTTTGTGCTGTAAATTTCACTTCATTATGATAATTTTTACTTTTACTATTATAAACAGATTTGATATTAGATGTATATACATCATATTTTTGGTTTTTAGTTTAATATTTATTTTGTATGTGCTTAATTATTAGAAGCCTTGTGAAAGGTCAATTTAGATAATTTCAAGGTCATAATAATATTTATCATCTCTGTATAGGTCCCATTTTGTATATTCATTTTAAGTGTTAAATATTTGTCCTTAATAGTTCATGTCACTCTGTTCATCTGTATATAAATCTAGTCTATTTTTGTGTGGCCTGTCTTTGAAGTTTACAATGAGGGAATATTTTCACTGTCATCTGACTGTCGGTCTTCATTCGACTGAAGTGATAGTAATTGGTAGGTTGACTTCCTGAACCTTTTCCCACTTACAACAAGACGAATGTTTGATGCAAAGCGTCGAAGAGAAGCCGCAAAATTTCGTTGTTCATGTAGAAATAAGAAAAAAGAACATTTAAATCCACAAATATTAGATCAATTTAAACTGGAATCCGCTGTGGTCGAGTGGTTAGCGTCGGGGATTTCGAAACAGGGTGTGTCCCTGGTTAGATCTCCAGTCGCGGCAATTCGGTCATGGTCGAGTGCCCTTGAGCAAGGCACATTTTCTAGCCTAGTACTGGTACATAGGCTATCCATTCAGTTATGGAGATTTTCTATGTTTTGACAAAATATGTCCAAAGTCGTCTGCTGCAGAATTGTCGTAGAGGGAAAGGGTTAAACTCCTCCAGGGTCAAATTCCACCAACCTTACTAAGCGTTAAGTAATGATACTTAAATATTTAAAAGCATAATTATTATTTCATCATTTTTGTTTCCCAAATTTTTTGTAAAACATGAATGGTGAAATGAACTTCAATAAATGAATAAGTTGACATAAATGGTTACCTTGCTGGCTAACATTTACTTGTTAAGAAATAAGATATTTTGGCATTTTTATAAGGGAAACAAAAATGATGAAATATTCTGTTTAGGTATTAAGTATAACTTGGCCCTAAGTAATATTGGTGGAATTGAATGCTAAGCTTGTGGTATGCTTTAGGTGTCCAGTGAATGTTATTACCTGATATGCTATTTAAATGTTTAACTGGTAACGATATTATTTTTAGCTCTGCTTCACAATGACTAGGGCAAAAAGTGTTTCTGAAAACTTGGAATTAATTGTTTTTAAAACACAGTGAAAAATGTAAAAGACAAATCAATGCTCCCTTTTCCACTTTTTCTGTCTGTCTGTCTGTCATGCTTACATTGCAAATTGACGTATCGGCATAAATGTGAAAAGTTAAATTATTTAAAAGAGATAAAAACAATTTCTCCATTTGCCACAATGTTCTAAAAAGTTGTCTGCTGCAGATGTGTCACAGAAAGCTTCTTTACATGGAAAAAGTTTAAGAAAGTGTCAAAACAGTTTACTCTGAAAAAAGCGTATACGGTAAACAGTTAAATATGTATGGAAATATATTCACTTTAGGAAGAGGAACAAGAGGTGCTTCTGCCGAGAACTTTGATGCTACAGAAAAACTAGGTGCACGGAGGTTATCCGCAAGAACTCTTTGCGCATTTTGTAAAGGTGCTGTCAAATTTGGGGGCTCTTCTGCACGATATATGTGTATTTTTACATTTTAGGGATGATATTTATATTTACGGACATACTCATAAATCATATACAAGTATATTATGTATATACAAACTTTATATATAATTTGACTATTTATATGCATGGGCATATTTTATGTTCTATTTTTTACATGTACAACAATATAGGAATGATTACGGTACGCATTTCTTGGACTAGAATGTTTTACTTTTTCTGTGTATATTCTAAATTTTCGGTTGTTTATGTGAAATAGATGATGCAAAGAAAATGAGTATAATATGCCAATATTGCAACATTGCATGAACATGGCCTTCCCATTCATTTACACATATTGACTCGTCTGCTGCAAAAGACAACTGAGAAAGTTGTGGCCAAATTAGAAATTGTTCATCATGAGTGTGCCCTCCGTTTGCAACAATGTTTTCAACTAGATGTACTTAACCGTTTCTCTCATATGACTTTGAACATATTTTCTCAAAAAATAGAAAAATCTCTATAATTGAATGGATAACCGATGACTCAAAGTGGAAAGTTGCTCGTTTTGAGTAATTTCTTCTTTTGTCACTGTTTTCAAAAAGCTGTCTGCTGCAGAGACTTCAGAAAGCGCCTATATCAGGGAAAGGGTTATTGTACTTTCATTTATAGAGATTTTTCATGTTTGTCTTGTTACTTTCAAAAGTTTCAAAGTTGTCTGCTGAAGATTTTGTTGTATGTGTGAGAAGCATGTTTGATACAAATAAAGATCAATATCTCCTTTGGCTACAATATTTACAAAATTTGTCAGCCAAAAAGATTTCATTGCAGTGTGTGCATTGTCCTATAAGTGTTAAGATACTCTCAGTGCATGGATGCTGTTTGAATTTGCAATTGAGATGAGCTAAAATGATCTCATTGCAGTGTCCTACAAGTGCTCTCACCAAGCTGGTGCATTTTTATGTTGCATGCCTGTCAGGGTGGGTGTAACTAAGGGTCCACTCCAGACCTGTATGTCCATCTGTCCGTCAAAGTTTGCAGCAGACAACACACTCTTTCTTTGAAAGCTCATTCTATAGGGCCAAGTCTTTAACTGATAATATGGATGTTTACTTTTTTCAGATGATGCCCAGTTATTAATACAATTACACATTTGGATTATTTTGTTACATGTAAGCCGATTAATGACAAATAAGGGTGATGGACGATTAGTTTTACCCTTTCCCACATGCAGATACGCTTTGACTCATTTGTGGCAGCGAATTTTGAAATAATTGTGGCAAAAGAAGAAATTGCTTAAAATGGGTCACTACATCTTTTGCCTCAATGTTTTCGAGTATATTCAGTATTGATACTAAAATGTATAGGGATGTTCCACAACTTTACTTCAATGTTTTGGAACATCAATGCTATAGAATTGTTGTATGTGGGAAAGGGATAATGGATGCACAGTAAACTTGGTGCTTGAAATCTATATACTTGTATTTTTTTAAAAAGAAAAAGCTTCTGCATTGTCATCATTTGGGTACTAGTTACTAACCCTGGTAAGTCAAAACTTAAATAACAACCCTCAATTGTAAGACATCACACAGCCAAGATTGCTCCCATCATTTTGCACATGATTGAGCTGGGTCCAAACTGGTTTTTCTTCATACTCAGCAAAGATTACTCCCATCATTTTGCACATGATTGAGCTGGGTCCAAACTGGTTTTTCTTCATACTCTGCAAAGATTGCTCCCATCATTTTGCACATGATTGAGCTGGGTCCAAACTGGTTTTTCTTCATACTCCGCAAAGATTGCTCCCATCATTTTGCACATGATTGAGCTGAGTCAAAACTGGTGTTTTTTGCATACTCAGCAAAGATGGCTCCCATCATTTTGCACATGATTGAGCTGGCCCAAACCGGTTTTTCGCATACTCTATTTTCAGTATCAGATAAGGTCAAATACAGAAAAATGATAAATAAAACAGTTCCAGTGCAACCTTAACCTGTTCACCATGAATTTAAGTTCATTGCCACATTATAGAATGGAGTCCTGAAGGTATACAATCATTTCTAGGCAAACATAGGTTTATTAGGGAATATTTGGCTGTAGATCAGTCGGCCTGTATGCAGATGTATTCAGTATACTTTGACCTGTATACAATGTGAAACACTTTGTATTGATTTCTGTGTGTGCATGAAGCCAAACAATATGTTATCAATGCCTGCAAAGTTTGCTGTTGTTGTGGTTGGCGTTGAAGATTTGGAATGTCATGAGGGAATGCCATTGTGCAAATCACATACCCTAGCCTCATTCATATTTGTGTCTAAGGGATCATTAATAAGTGTTCTGTTGCCCTGATTGATGTTAAATAAATATTGTTGAAATTGACATCAAACTTCAAAAAACAAATCTGCAAAAATTACATAGCCTTACTATAAGTTTCAAGCACAGAGTTTAGTGATGACAATTATGTATGCTTAATTTGGTTGTAAAGGACTTGTATATCAAGATGTAAATATTGAGTTAATTGATGTACAATTTACCCTTTCCCATAATTTTGAAAGAATATGGCAAAGGACAAATTGCTTAAAATGAGAAATTTCTCCTTTTGTCACATTATGTTTTCTACTATTTAATATTTACACTTTCATTTATAGAAATGTATAATACAGATTTATTCAAATTGTTGTATATATATATATATATATGGGAAAGATTTCACTCTGACAATAATATTATTTTTATTTTTTCCCTATTGAGAACTCAGAAAAACAGATACCATTATTTTGAGGAACAGTAGATTTTTATCTTAAAACTTTCCCCACACAGCTCAAATCTCAACTTTGAAATTTCCAAGCTATCTGCTGCAGATTTGTTTTATATGGAAAAAGATTAATGAAAAAGACTCTTTTTATTTTGAAATCAGAAATTGCACATCCTTGGTCTGTCACTGGTTTTAACTTATTTGCTGCAGTTTTTGCAAGAAAGAGGGTAAGGGTTAAATAAATAAAAGAAGGCTTTGGATGAAAATAGAACTGTAGAATATATATTATACTGAAGAATTAACAGCATGACACAATACATATAGATGTATCTTTATATAATTATACTGCTTGTTGCTTGGGCTTAATTATAATTATGCTGATTTTGATATATTGTATAATTTTTTACCGTTTCCCATGTATAAAAAATCTGTAGCAGACAACATTGAAAATATTAACAGCAAAAAGTTGTGTGAAAACATACACCTGAGGGGCTAGTATGGAAGGAATGTCTTCAAAACGTTGCTGCTCTATCTTGTTCGTTTATATGGGCCATCTGCCCATCTTGATACCTAACAATTTTGTAGGCAACAATTTGATTGGCTGATGCAAAGGTTGATCTGAGTTTGCCTGTTTCAAAGTTTAGTTTTGCGGTTTAGATCTACATGTTAAACCCTTTCCCACATGCACCAAGACTGCAGAAGATGACATGGAAATGATCTTCGCAAAATCTGTACAATCTTTCTAAATGAATGAATAATTATTGAAAAGATTTGATAACATTGTGGCTAAGGTGAAATTGCTCGTCGTGAGCATTTCCCTTTTTTTTGCCAGAATGGTTTCAAGTCATCTGCTGCAAAGGCATCAGAAAGTGACTAAATGTAGGATACAGTTAATAATTAACCCTTTCCCTCATATAGACGCTTTCTGAAGCCTCTGCAGCAGACGGCTAAACGTGCAATTTCTCCATTTGCCACAATGTTTTCCACTTTTAGTCATAGGTTAGTCATAGGTTATCCATTCAATTATAGAGATTTTCTATGTCTTGACAAAATATTTTAAAGTCTTCTGCTGTAGAATTGTCGTATGAGGGAAAGGGTAAAGTTATTGAGAACCTTAAGACTGTAAAGGAGTAAATAAGATGTAACATTTCTGTAGCTGCTGTTTTTACACATGCTGAAACCAGTTTTAACTTTATTTTTAACCTTTCAAATTAAAAAAAGAATCACGCAAAATGGTCGAAAATCTTTTTATACGAAGTAGGAAACCTTACATATTAGAAGAAAGTTTTTCGAAAGTTGTCACCTATATTAAATCTATTGCTCTTTATAAAAGTATTAAAACTTTCTAGTTTCAAATCCATTTCTCTAATTTCAGGGTCCAGGTCACCGACTGAGCGGGGATTACAGTAGTTATATAAATGGACAGGCACCACCAGCCCCACCCCCGCCAGGCTCAAATCGAGGAGGCAGGGGAGGTGATAATTTTCGTTACTTCTGAAGATACCTTAAACATATCATATTTTTAGCCGGAAACATTTTGATGGCTTAAAATTAACCCTTTCTCACTTTCAGTCTATCTTAAGCAGACGGCGTTGAATACATCTAGGCTCAAATATGGGAAATATCTACAAATGATATAGGAATTGTTAAATAGAGTTGAAAACAGTGTGGCTTAAAGAGAATTTGCTTGTTGATCAAATTCAGCTTTTGCTTCTGTGTTTTCAAAAGTCGTCTGCTGATTATGTGTCAAAATTTGTCTGCACATGGGAAAGGGTTAATTCCTTATAGGTGCAGCCACACTATGTTACAAGATATAGTTACCCCTTTTAGCCATTTACCAGACCTAATATTTCCTAAGTCTTTCTGTTTTGAACATTTTAGCCAGTGGAAAAACATTCCTCATGTGAAATAGGAAAGATAATTTTGATACAGATAAAACACTCTAGGAAAAGGAATAAGCAATTTCCATTTTGCCACCATGTTTCAGCAATTATTGTAATGCAGAGATACTAAAAGGAATCTGGTAAAAGGTTGAAGTTTGTGAAATGAAGGCATCATGTAGCCATTGTTGTGTGTTTTACCCTTTCCCACATATGACAAATCTGCAGCAGACGGCTTTGAAAACATCGAAGTCAAACTATAGTAAATTATCCCTTTCCCACGTACAGTAAAACTGCAGCAGTCGATTTTGAAAGCATGATAGCAAAAAGCTGGAAAATCTCCATAAATGAAGGTATGATTACTGCAAAGAATGGAAAAAGTGTGGCAAATGGAGATATTCCTTGTTTTGAGCAATTTCTCCATTGCCACATTGTTTTCAAAAGTCGTCTGCTGCATAGGAGTCAGAAAGTGTCTATATGTGGAAAAGCGTTAATTAAAGTACATGTATATAATGTCATTGAATAGAGTTGAAAACAAATTTGTTCATGATGAGAAATTTCTCCTCAATTCTGTCAGTATGTTTTCAAAAGCTGTCTGTAGCAGAATGCCTCAAAGCACATCTGCATGTGTGAAAGGGGTATAACATTTTTGTCATACTTGAATTTGATTCTTTAGAACAGACCAACTCTGTTAGAATGAATGCAATATCGAATAAATGTTGTCTATAGTTGATTATTCATTTGTATTAAAAATCTCAAAGGCATTCACGGTTCCCTGTAATAGTCACAATACAAAAAAGAATTTGGAGAATATCATTTCATGGAAATTGATTATTTTTTGCACAAAAAATTTGCACAATAATTAGGATTTATTTAATATCAATTCAATGGAACGAAGTTGCAAAATTAAAAAATGCTGAATTTTCTTTTCTGTCTTGTTCTGACATTTTTACAAAAGTAACTGCCATGTTTTGAATGTAATTTAATTCAAAAGCTATTAAGTCCTGTTGCATCGTAGAATACGGCCAGTCTTTGATGTATAGTTTAAGGATGATGCTATATATATAATACAGACCTGTTTAAATCGGCTATGGATTTAGTTGTTTGGTGTTCTAGTTAGACTTACACTCTTGTAAGAATTACAAATACATTCCATTATCTCTGTAGAATATACATGTATATGCAAACTATTTTAATTATCTTGATTTCATGAGAAGTGTCTTTTTACAAGTGAAAGGTAGGAAAGTTATCCTTTAACCTTTTCCCACATATAGATGCTCCCTGACGCCTCTGCAGCTGATGACCATTGAAAAGAATGTGACAAAAGTAGAAAGTGCTCAAAACAAGCAATTTAGCCTTTTGCCACAATCTTTTCAACTTGATTTATTAAGTTATAATATTTTTTGTTTACAGAGATTGTTCACTTTTTGTCCAGATGTTATCAAAGTCATCCGCTAAAGAAATGTTGTATGTGGGAAAGGGTTAACCCTGATCCTGATGCAGATGATCTTTTATACCTCCACAGAAGAGAGTTATTGAAAACCATTTTGGAGAAAAGAAGAAAATGCTCAAAAACAAGCATTTTTCTTGTTTTCTCACAATGTTCAAGTATTGATCAAAACAAACCTATACATCTTGGGAAAATGGTTAGAATAAAGAAAAGATGTGCATCAAGAGCAATGGTCCTTGTCTATTTTGGTTGATTTTGTTTTATTGATAAGTGTATTATGATACTTTTTCTATTGATAGTTATGTTATGATGTGGAAAAACAAATGGAGAAGTGTGCATTATATACAGACATAGATAATGATGTTTGTATGCATGAACATCAGTATGACGTGTTCTGCATGTTCATATTTTGCAATTTTTTAATTTTGCAAATATTGGTGCATCTTTGAAGACATTCCTTCCATATGTTCTAAATGAGGACCCTTCTTTAACCCTTTCCCTCATACGACAATTCTGCAGCAGACGACTTTGAACATATTTTGTCAAAAGTAGAAAATCTCTATAATTGAATGGATAACCTATGACTAAAAGTGGAAAACATTGTGGCAAAAGGAGAAATTG
>JAUELF010291439.1:0-10036 GCA_031471495.1 Clinocardium nuttallii | reverse complement strand
AGAGCCTACACATAATAGAATACTACAAACACTGTATTGTGAAAATGTCATTTTATTTTAAATGACGAAAAGCAGCTGTTGAAAGGGAAGCAACAATTTACACACATCATATAATCAAAGCTTACCATAGGTGGGTAATATAAAACCGCCATAAGCACAATGTGATGTGCGTACCCACCCGAACCTCAGAAGTGATGCATATACGTGTTTTATCAGCTGAAGAAAATAATGAATATACTAAAATACAAGTTGCATCAATAAGCAAAGTGTGAACATAATAACAAGCAGCCTATGTGCTGAACTAGCAATGTCATTTTTGGCAGAAATTACAAAGTAACATACCTACAATTCAAGTTACACTTATAAGGTGATACATAATGGCAAGCAGTTATGTGCTTAACTTGCATGGTTGATATCGTCAGATATACAATGTAGTATAACAAAAGTAATGTTATATAAATAAGTAAAGTTTTAACAAATTGGCCTCTGATATTTGTAAACATTACCACGAGGCTACAAAGGGGTAGCCAGCTTGACAAGTTGAATGCAAATTTCCAACGTCCAAGTATGTTTATGACTTCATCAGAATGTCCTTGCATAACTGCATTTGTTGCAGCTCCTATGCGAAATGAGTGGAATTTATATTTGGAGGTAACAAAAACTAGAAAGGCAATGGTAATTCGTAAGTTTTCATTAAAGAACAAATACGTTACTGCCCATTTAAGAATTGAAAAAATGTCCATCCTTATGTTTGAAATTAGTTAAATAATGCTTAATTGCTGCCACTGAACATACAATAGAACGATCTCTCTGCGCTGGCAAAACTAATGTCACTGCCCTAGAACTATGTTTAAAACTATTAAGGCGTATTTGCACCCCTGTCGTACAATTGGGCTGTTTTTCCAGCAGCTGACCATCTTTGAACAGCATGGCATGGCTATTGGTATTATCAGTGGCCTTTTTATTACACAGCTCTCCTATACGTAAAAAGCCATGAAAAGCAAATATGTACATAGTTGAAAAGATGAAATGAAAATGAGTAAGATGCAGAGGAGTGCTGCAAGTATTTTATGCAACAAATCATAAGTGATAGATAATCGAGTATCTGGACCACTGTGACTGGCTTGCATGTGGTATGACCCCTACAAAACTGTTTAACAAGCAAGGAATCAGTTTTAAAATCCAAAATATTTATTAATGTAAGCTAGAGAAGATGCATGCGAGGCTATAGTACTAACACGGTAACCCCCTGTAAATAAATGAGCTAGTGAAGATGCATGCGAGGCTATAGTACTAACACGGTAACCCCCTGTAAATAAATGAGCTAGATAATAATCAATTGACTAGATCGAGTTCAGATACAGGAATATAAATTGTCTTGGAAACAAAAACACTTTGAGAAAAGGATTCCTATATTGTAAATATATTATTTTTGTCCTTATATTCAAGGCATGTGTAATGATAGAACTTGCTCTGCTGTTACACAAACGTTAGGAATCCGTATCTTCACCTGCACGTGGATGCATGGAAACAAACGTGTCTTAAGTTTCCGTCACGTAGGACTAGTAGCTTCGTTATGTGTTATTTGCACATTTGCCACGACACCGCTCTCCTTTCCATGGTCAATAACAGAGCATTAACAATGGTATGAACTCTTTAAAGGCGATACGTCAGTAATAGTTGAATTCGCTATTAACTATGTTAGTTCATTTAAAGTTAAAGATGTTGGATTGGGTTGTGGCATAAATTGCTGTCGTTTTGATTTGGCTGATAATCTGGGTATTACTCGTTTTCGTTTTCGACGTATATGTAAACCTATATGCAACTATATATGCCGCACTTAATTTCTTGACTGAATAGTTGTTCACCATACATCTGTAAATGTAGTTTAACATTACAGTATGAAATACCAAAAGCTGAATATCATGTATTGACATTGACAAAAACATATCAACAATGACAAGTCTGTGTTGACCTGTTCTAAAAATAGACGAATTGGCCATTGGTTATCGACGAATAACCAACGGTTATTTTCTTCGCTCTCTATAGGTAAGGAAAACAACGTCATGTTACAACTATTCTTATACTCGCTCTATAATTTAAGAATATCAAACATGTTTACATGTGCAACATAAACTGAATATCAAACATGTTTCTTATCATTTCACAGCCATTTCACTCTTTTCCTGCATACATCAGCAGACTACTTTGGAAACACCTAGGCCAAATTATCAACAGTCCATAAAAGAATGTTTCATTATTGAATAGAGATAAAAAATAATGAGGCAAACGGAGCAAATGCTGATAATGAAAACGATTCTATGAACATGTCAGGTGGGAAATAGTTATAGCAACTCATGTTCGTTTGACTTTATGAGACAAACAATCGACCAACAATGGATCAACTATATGAACAAAACAATTGATGTTATTCGTGTGGTAAGACTTAGTTATTTCTTGTTTTGCTAATTTAAATAGGGGAGCTTATGTTATCACCCCGGCGTTTGGCGTTGGACCTTTGCGTGCACGGCCTTTTCTCAGACACTGTGTATGCTGTTGCTTTGAAACTTCACTTATTCAGGGTCATTAGGTGACCTTGTATGTCAAGTCTCATAACTCTGTACTGGATTTTGACTGAATTGTGCCCCTTTTTGGACTTAGAACTTTGGTCAAACCTTTGCGTGCAAGGCCTTTTCTCTGACATTGTGTATTATGTTGCTTTGCAACTTCACACACTTATTGAGGGTCATTAGGTGACCTTGTATGTCAAGTCCCATAACTCCGGAATGGATTTTGACTGAATTGTACTCCTTTTCGGACATAGAATTTTGGTCAAACCTTTGCGTGCAAGGCCTTTTCTCAGACACTGTGTTAGCTGTTGCTTTTAAACTTCACACTTATTCAGGGTCATTATACCTAATGCTATAACTGTTCTGAAGTAGGCCCTGATAGACGATGGCCCTGATAGGCGAGCTATATTGTTCTCCGACAACTCTTGTTATTAATCTGTTTTCTGTATTTGAAAATGTAATAAGTTTCTATTTTCATGCCATCTTTATTGCCATCGGTACGTCCGTATTTGTGTCCATGGCAACAACTTTGACCATAACATTGGACCCTCTCGAGATCAGACGTACGGGTTTGTTTTCCTTATCACTATACCAACATGTTTTTACCTTTGACCTAAATATAACACTTCTTCAACATTGGTACTTATGTTTAAGAGCTTTTGTATTTTATTTGTTGCAAAACCTTCAGAGATACAAACATGAGCGTGTCTCTACGAAAACGTAAGGAATTTGCGACCAGTTAATAACCAGATCAGCCAGGGCAATTAATCTGACTGCCATTGTTCGCCATTAAGGAAGTCATATTATCTTTAGTTAAACCTTTCCCTCATATGACAATGCTGCAGCAGACGACTTTGAACATATTTTGTCAAAATATAGAAAATCTCTATGATTGAATGGATAGCTTATGACAAAAAGTGGAAAACATTGTGGCTAAAGGAGAAATTGCACGTTTTGAGGCGTCAGAAAGCGTCTATATGAGGGAAAGGGTCAATCAGTATTCATTTGGATCCTCATTCGTTTTACACATGCGTACATGTGTAATAATTACGTTAACTCTTTCCGCGCGAGTGGCAATACAGACGTGGGTGGATCTCACCTGAATTCCGCACTGTTTGCTTTTTAATTAGAAATATATTCTAAAAACTATTATTACATGAGAAACGGAGTCGCTCGATTTTGAACATGGAAAATTCTTCTTTAGGAAGTGCGGCTCGGAACGAGTAAAGGTGGGTTCCTCTTATTTAAAAAATGCTCAGTTGACCTTGACTTTTGACCGTGTCATGGAAAACTTTGCCTCCCGGTGACATTGGGGGATTTTAACGCTTATACCGCTGAATTACTTCAATTCTTTCATTGTCCTGATTGTTTACAATTGTTTACATGCATATTATTGACTAGACTTCGGTTATTATGATATATAAATCGCGCAAAATGAAGATAAATTTTAGACTGCAATAAGATGCAAGCTGATCCCGATCTACAATGTTCGCACGTATGATTTGAGTAGTACACTACGGTAAACGTAACACTTGCTTAAATAATAGATACATTTTGGATCCGTTTTTTTTGTCTATTGGCAGAACCATAAATATACATTGAAAGGTCGGATATTAATTATACATAGATTATTTGGCAGGTTCTATTGACGAATGGGGGATATATTCTTGGAAACCAAACTCAATTACTTTTGGCAAATTATGTCCTGAATTCCGGAGGAAAGTCAATCTATATCCAGCTGCAACATCCCTACACGACCTTTAACATTTACCCTTTACCACTAGCAGACGAATCTTGACGCATCGGAACTAGGCGATTTTTAAAAAATAATTCTGGCAAAAAGGAGATATTGGTCACAATGAGCAATTTCTCATTTTACAACTTTGTTCTCAATTCTATTCTAGTTGTACTTTGATTCACAAAGCTTTTCAAAATGTGTTTGCAAAGTCGCCCGCAGCAGATGTGTGGTACGCGGGAAATGGTTAATGTTTTAGGTTCGTTAACTTTTGACAATCACTTATTGGCATCGCCCGGACGACAACACTAGTACGATACATGTTTACGAGCCTGGGTTAGGGTCGTATTTGTTCTAATTAGGAACACGCATGAGATCCGGACTTGTCATTAACAAGCTGGCATGACAATGAAGCCAGAGATAAGGTAATGGTCATCTCAATGATATCGGTACTACGGACACATAAAATGGATTCTCCAGGCAATTATTTTATTCATTGCAGAGGTAATGTCACTGAACAACGAGCATTATATTCGGTTTCCAGAGTGGAGTGCTGTTTTTACATTAAATACGATTTCCAGAGTGGAGTGCTGTTTTTACATTAAATACGATTTCGAAATGTATTTCATGTTTTTAGTCGATTTATTAAAAAAAGTGTAATACGATCGATAGATAGATAAATTATTTGTTTGAATGGATTGTAACGTTGTTTCTTTCGGTTGTATCAGGATGGCTTTCACCTTACCATGCGTACCATGTCCGTCTAACGCCAAATACTCAACACGACTTAATTCCCAGGCAACTTGCCACCTTTCCTTATATCTTTGACCAGTTTGTGAAAGGCGATTGACGCTAGACAATTTTATTCTTCTTCGGTAAGAATAAATTATTATAATAAGAGATATAGTCCACTCTTTGTCTAGATGTGTACAAAGCAGTATGCTGCAGCTGGGTTGTATGTGGGAAATAATTGAATGGTTTTATAAGATTATCTTCATGTAAGCGTCTGGCATTGTCAAGTCGCAGCGCGAGTTTACTTTGAACTAACAGCTAAAATCTAACCTTTGACATTCCAGGATGAGAAGACAGTAATGTGAAAAATGTAAAGACCCTGAATGATACAAACAATAGACAAACTAAACGACCCAAACAATGTATATTTTGTTTTTACGCCTACATTAACAGGGTCATTTAAAAGTTAATTACGTAAACATATGGAACAACACCTATAGTTTTCACCTGAGGGATACATCTGAAACTAAAGTACAGCACGTGGAGGCGGACAGTGCCCTGGTGAGACTGTGTGGATACACTGGCTTGCATTAGTCTTCACAGTACGTGGATGCGTTAAGCCCCCAAATCGCTAGATGCGGCTACAATTAAGCCCCACCGGTAGATCGTTCATATTAACCCGTTCTCACTTTTGCAGGAGATGACATTCGAAAACATTTCTCCTTTTGCCAAAAATATTTTGAACTACTTTTAGTAATTATACTTAATTTATTGCGGATTCCCGTGTTTTTGTCTAACTATTTTCTAAGTCGTCTGGTGCAGATCGGTTGTGTTTAGGGAAGGTTGAATACTGTCCCACCTCAGAGGTACCAACTAAGAAGACCCAACTCGTGTATATAAGTTGGGCCCCAGGAACTCAGCTAGGATTACTTGTGTTTCAATAGTATTTAATGCTACTTTCAATAGTATATCACGCTGTAAAACGTAATCAGCGGTATCCTACATATTTTCGAAAGACCCGTGCTGTAAAAAGTTCAGTTAATCCGCTTCACAGCAGTGTTTTCTTCTCCCTTGAATCGCGTTTTTCACTTCCCGTAGACTGGTCTAATAAAAATGACATAAACCATTATCTCTAGTTCGGTAAGACGGAGAACCCTACCATGCGTGATATTATAACCAAAATCGGGAAAGAGAGACGCAGTCTGCTGTCAAACAGTCGCGGACACGAAGTTAACTAATTGGTCTAACGTTAAGGTTGTAGGATAAAGTCTGCTATGTTTAATGTCAGTATTCAACCCCCCACATACAAAAACAGAGTTGCAGCAGACGACTTTAAAAAAATCAATTTAGACAAAATTTAGATAAAATAAAAACACCGAAGAGGACGGTTTAATTTTAGAAGTGTTCACAACATGGTGGCATGTGGAAACAATTGTGCATAATGAGCGATTTCTTCTTTAGCAATAAGTGTCGTTTGTTGCAGAGGCATCAGAAAACATATGTATGTGGGAAAGAGATAAAGTACATCATTAACATATGAGAGGTGTTCATGGAAACCCAACCGACATTATAACACCTACGGGCTTCACTATTATGAACGCATACCCTGTATTCATACTTTGTGCTGAAGTATCTGATTGGTTAAAAGCAAATTCATGGCTGAAATTAACCAATCACAAGTCTTATTTCGAGCACAGAGTTCATTTTTTATCACAGAGAACGTTTCCAAAATGTTTAAAGAAACGATTAATGTCAGTCCGGTAAAATTTATTCGTTCCGATCCTTGTGTGTCCAAAGGGATATAAAGGCCCTGTCCCACACTCTCGTCTACGATTCTGACTGCCTCCGTCTAAATTTAAACTCATGCGGTGTTTAGACGGCAGCAAATTCAATTGTGCTGGCCATGGACGGGAGAGAGAACGACGGGAGTAACGTATAAACACGTCTGAGAAACGTCTGCTTAAGTATGAGTAGTATATTATACTACGAGCTCGAGAGAGATGTCAAATTGTCCACGTCCTGAGTAGACAATATCAAATCCGATATCTCTACTGCAACATTATTTTCTTTTTTATTATATTTCTTGTATAACTTTACTTTTTAACCATTTCCCTCATATAGACGCTTTCTGACGCCTCTGCTGCAGGCGGCTTTTTGAAAACAGTGACAAAAGAAGTAATTGCTCCTTTTGCCACAATGTTTTCCACTTTTAGTCACAGGATATCCATTTAATTTAAGACATTTTCTATTTTTTTTAGACAGAATATGTTCAAAGTCGTCTGCTGCAGAAGTGTCGTATGAGGGAAGGGTTAAACATGAGAATAGCGGTTTCGCTCTTTGGCGTACAGGATAACAATAGCAAATATCGTAAATGTGTTAGTACCCGGATAGAATCTACGAGCAGTATATGTGATGATATTGTGTTGGCATGTTGCATATTCAATCATTTTGTATGACCAATTGCGTATTTAGTACCGACTTGCATAATAAACACGTGTATGTTTTGGCTGAGTTGAGTGGAGGTAATTTACCAAGGACATGCCGTGGTATAACTGAAGTACTGTTACAAACGCTTCCCAAACACCGTTCAAATAAATCGACAAGACACGGTGTCTATATCGGGATTTGTTTTTATGTATTATCATTTCACGTGTGAGGGAGTCTACCGTCTAACAGCAATATAGATAATGGTTTATGTCATTTGTTATTAACCAATCCGGGAGAAGTGAGGAACGGGAGTTTGTACAGAAGCATTACCATTGACGTGAAATATAGGAATAAGTCGAGGTCGACAAAAGGGGTCTTGTATGCATATGTGAACATTATAAGATTATGCATACGCATAGACACATCAGAGGAAATGGACGTGTTAAATACAGTTGAAGTTGAACATATGTACAAACAAACATAAATGCATACACCTCGGGTTAAAATAATACTGCATCTGTAGTATTAATGAGATACTATTATAGACCATTAACTGTATTGATCCAACGGAATGTTATTGACCACACCATTTATTTTTAAGAGCAATATTACAACCAAACGATGTGTACAGTTAATTTCCCCCAAGGAACCCCTTTCCACCTTGCTCAGTGTAGTACCGCTTTTTCTGAAAACGTAAATATGTGTTCCCACTTAACTTCAAACAGTATGTTGCATTTGGATATTTCCTCAATATAAAATCAAGATTTGAAGGTCGGGTGTCAACACAAACTATTATTACATCGAAACAAAGTGTATCATTCAGATTGTTTGAGTACTTACCTCCATTTTGAGTCTTTGATACTTCTCGGGCATGCGCAATACCACATAACGGAATGACACGAATCGATGGCGAAAATTAATTTATACAGGTTGAGTTCAAATTCTTTACTCGCTTTCTGTTACTCGGCTAGATTATTGAAATACGTTATACAGCCCAAACGTGATTATTTAATGTAAACTATCCGATTATTCGCTTCTCTTTGTTTCTTATTAACGTCGAATTTGAGCAATTGTACTGCTTTACGGTTCGACCATAAAAAGTCATGCAAGAGCATATTTGTCATAGTTATAAAGACGTAGAAAGTTACGTTATTCCCAAGTCATACCCAATACGCACAAAGTATTATTTGAGCCGAATTACGAGAAAAACAACATTGTGGACTCTGCGTTTAGTGTCGACCAAGATCAGCCTTAGCATGCTGCACAGGCTAACCCGGACAGATAATTCTCGCCTCCTGTGGATTTTCTGTTTTCAGGAATCATTACTCTATACCTCTACCCCCCTATCACGGAATGTGTCGACCAGGGTTAGCCTGCGCGGACTGTTGGTACATAGTGTCGGTTTTCTCGTGGAACGGCTCATTTATCATTTTCTCTATTTTCCCACTTAAACTAGTGTTATTTCCTCATATAGTCAATGCGGACGACTCTGTAATGTCATTTACGGTAGACTGGAATCGTTCCCTTGAGATCAGGTTTATATCAAGTCACAGTTTCCATTAGAACAGTTTCCAAAAATAAAGGAAGACAACCGCATATTTTATCAATTCCTATGCGACACAATGCGATATGTCCTTTCATCATTTCATAGTGCACTGTGCTATACTTGTTAATCCTTTCCCTCATACAGACGAATTATGACGCCTCTACAGCAGACGAAATTAGAAAACATTGTTACAAAAGAAGAAATTGCTCATAATGAACAACTTCTGATTTTGCAGCAATATTTTAAACTTTATTCTATAAGTTCTTTCATTTCTAGAGAGAATTTACCTTTTTCACAACATTTTTTTGCAAATGTGTTTTAGGTGGGAAAGGGTTTAAAATAAAATAAAATGTAGCATGCATATAGTCTTGGAGCAAGATAAAGTCTCCAGGAAACGAACATCGATTATTATAAATTCTATAACTTGTTTTACAATCAATGTAAACTGTACAAGTCAAAACCAAACATTACGCATTTACAGCAGGCAACCTTTGGCAGCACTGTCTCAAAGGACTAAATATCTCTCAATGAGCAATTCCTCCTTTTTGGCAGCACGTTGTAAGCTTCATGTCATTCGTCATTCATTTATAGAGAGTTTTTAATGTTTTTGCATAGGTACTTTAAAGTTCGTCTGCTGCAGATTTAGTGTAGGATAACGTTATTTGACTTGAACTTCTGGTACGGGCTTGTCTACACAAAAGTGCATTAACCAATAAAGTGATTGAATTTAATAAGCTGACCGAAATATTCGCATAGTTAGGTTCCGATACAAAATGCTGAATGGAAAATTGTGAGACAAATATGAGCCGTCCCGCGAGAAAACCAACATTATGGCATCTCCGTAAGGAATCGACCAGATCAGCCTGCGCTGTCCGCGCAAACTGATCCGGGCCGACGCATTCCGCCTCAGGGGGATATAAATATAGAGTAATGATTTCTGAAACAGAAAATCCACAAGGGGTGAAACGTGTCTATCCGGGTAAGCCTGCGCGGCATGCTTAGGCTGATCAGCGTCGATACTTTACG
>JAUELF010291417.1:0-10037 GCA_031471495.1 Clinocardium nuttallii | reverse complement strand
CTGGAAAGGGTTACAAACTTGAAACTTTGCCTGAAGGTAACCAGTTACAAGTCCTATTGATTTCTATGGCAACTTTGACCTTAACCTTGGTTTGTCGATTTTCAAGGTCAAATTGCCGACAATCCGGCCTTACCGTCTTCAGCGGTTTCTTGTATTATTCATATTATTATGTCTGACTGCATGCTTAATGAACCCTCCAGATTCAATTGTGATGCTCAGTGAAAAGGCAATTCTCCTTTTCTTGAGATGATTAAAGAATGTTCGCAGTGCTGCAAAATCTACAAAAAGTTGGTACGATTATCACTAAAAATAATGAAAAAGCAAAGATTTGCATAAAGTCTCCAATATTCATTTTTGGTACAGATCTCGATGAGTATGGAATACAGAAAATCGTGACTTCCCAGCTTTTGATGTTTAACTAAGCTAATTAACTCATGAAGACCGACCTTTTATACTGTACAATTTGCAAAAGTTTTTGATATAATTATATTCGTGCAGCAATGTAAAACCTGATCAGGATTTTCCTTGATGTTATATCATATCTCCTTGAAAACAAAAAAATAGTCATTATAACACAGAGCTCTATATATAGCTAGATGAGGGGCATTTTGTATGTTCTGAAATTTTAATTTGATCCTTTAACCCTTTCCCTCATATAGACGCTTTCTGACGCCTCTGCAGCAAATTACTCAAAACAAGCAATTCCTTCTTTTGCCACAATGTTTTCCACTTTTTATCATAGGTAATCCATTCAATTATAGAGATTTTCTATTTTTTGACAAAATACATTCAAAGTCGTCTGCTGCAGAATTGTCGTATGAGGGAAAGGGTTAATATACTGGAAACATTTCCAGTTAGGTTTGTTTAAAATTGTATCTTTTTGTTTTAACTTGATCACACAAATTCACAATGCAGACGTCACCTGTCTTTGGTAAATAGACCAGAACAGCTAGCAGCTCCATGATCTGATCAAGTAGGCCATTCGGAACAGTCTTTAGTTGCCAAAACTTAATTAGCATGGGGGAGCGTTTTTATAAATTTATAACAGACTTGTATTTCCTTCACATGATCAACACAGAGATCTACAACAGTGAACACCCTGTGATAACGTCTTATCTTGCAGGTTATACTACTAGGGACGTACATAAGACTTATCTACGTCCCTGATACTGGGCATACAACTATTTGGGCTAAATAAGTTATGTGACTTTCACACCTCACAATAATACCCAAATAATTTTAGAGTTATATGATTTTGTAACGTGTACCGGCATTAAGCAATCCCGGGTCACCCATCCAGGCACTAACCGCGTTGAACGTTGCTTAACTTTAAGGAAGAGTCAACCACTCTACCAATGTCGCTATAAAAGCTGGCTTCTACGACAAGGCCGTAGAAGTGGTAATTATACCTATACCCCGTTCCAGTTACACTTCTCCCTCTTTCTCTTGACCTCGACCCGAAGTCACTCAACTGAACACAAGCAGAACACCAGAGCAGAGTCTATGTAACATCGCTGGGTCCGGGGATGATGGTGATGTCAACCCAAAATCCCCACAACATCATTTGTAACGTGTACCACTACCAGAATTAAGCAATCACAGGTCACACATCCAGGCACTAACTGCGTTAAACGATGCTTAACTTTAAGGAAAAGTCAACCACTCTATCAACGTCGCTATAAAAGCCGGCTTCTATGACAAGGCTGTAGAAGTGATATTACCTATACCCCGTTCCTGATACACTTTGTATCATCTGAGTTGCAAAGCCTCTGTACATGTATCTATATATCTCTAATCACACAAACATAGCAAAGCTGAAATCACAACTTGAATTGAGATGTTAAAATACAGGGATAATGGAGGAGTTGCTTTAATCATAGCCCTAATCAGTGGGCGTTATTATACCATACACACACATATTTGTGCATTATTAGTCATATGACCCTCGAATCATACCATACACATGAGATTTGTTCATAACGTATACTGGACTGTTTATAATATATGAGGCTTTTTTTGCTATTTAATGCCATTTTGAACAATTTTTCAGTCATATCATGGCGGCCAGTTCACCTACTCATCTGTTTCCTATCACCAGTACTCCACACAACAATCTTCACAAGCAACTGGCTGCTTTTCCACATAGACTTAGCCCATTGGTGGAAAACCTATGACTCATGTCACATTGACTTTTGTCAAACGTCGAAAAAAAAGTTGGCAGATCCGTCAAAATTACTCATACCATAATTCTGCAGCAGAAGACATTAAACATATTTTGTCAAAAGATAGGAAATCTCTATTTCTGAATGGATAACCTAAGACACTGTGGAACTGTTTTCAAAAAGCTATCTGCTGCGGAGGCGTCAGAAAGAGTCTATATGAGGGAAAGGGTTAAGGGTAGGAAGATCTAACTAGAAATGCTAGCACTTCACTGCACTTTCATTTACTTAGCTCCAAGCAACATTAATTTTTGATTGTCGCAACTCCCTTATGGTATTAAACATGCACCTAGATTACCTTAATTTAAAAGTGAATCTCAATGTCCCCATTTTCCCTTAATTTGTTTAACAAAATGGGAAGATGGAAATAAGTATTTGAAAAAACTGGTCTTGTCTTATTCTCATGTTTATCTAAATCATGACTAGTCTTGTTTAAATTTATAGGGTCTTCTTTTTTTATACAGATCAATATTTTATTTAGATCATGGGGTTATGTCTGTTCATTTACTTTCGGTAACCTTGACTTTTATTCACTGTCATGGCGTCCATGTTGTTTGGCAGATGAAAAAGACAGGTTTCAAATCTCAATATCTAAAACCAAGTCAATGGAAATAATTTCAGAATTGTACTTCTGTTTGATCTAATTTTGACTAACTGACAGTGACTGCGATACAGACGATATGCTTTTCATGACCTGGAACACATCAAGCTTCTGACTCGTGAACAAGAACTCCCGATCCCCTCGGCGCATGGACGTCTTTTTCGGACCAAACTACCGATTTCTATTGGGAATTCCAACACAAAGGCGTGTGAAAAGATAACAAATTATGGTTTTAAATGTAATTACCGTTTCATATATGTCTGTTGAATGCTTGTTTTACATCTAAAAGCTGTCTCATTTGGAGCAAACGAAAATAATTTGCAAATGGCTGAAAGCGCCAAGCGCAGACGGAAGTGAGTGACTAAGGAACGGTAACTCTGTTTCGCGGGAAATTCAAAACTGCAACTAACACTAAATTGGGAACGCCTCAAACACTGGTGCTAGAACCTCAATTTTACGATGTTCTCGATTTAATTACATTATAATATTCTTTAATAATATACGGTTACCACAGAAAACAATAGAAATATGATAGTGCATTTATTGTTGCTCTCTTTTCTCAATTTACTTTTAGCATGAATGAGGACGAGTCCTACGTTCCAGCTAAAATATATACCATGTAACAGTCTGTTCTACTGCCGGGGATCTATATCTACCCCATTACAAAATTTATGTGAAAAAAAAGTGTTTTTTTTTTATAGATCAAACCAGTAATAGATTAAAAGACAAAGCATTTCGACACACCTTATTAGGGTGCTTTAGCCTACTTTATTGTTTTGTTAATAGTTTAACGCCGTTTTAAATTCTTTTTCTCATAATCATGTGGTTCGTAGCTTTCTCGGTCCAGTACTCCACACTGAATTCTCTAAAATTAAATGGCTACCATCGAGTTTGGATACGAGCCAAAGAACCCTTGGTCGATATCCCGCGCCACAAAAGTCAGTTATTAAAAGTAAAAACATATGGACATATTTTACAATGGTTCCATATTAATGTTACCATCTACCATTAAATCATTAATGTGTCCCATTTTGTTTTAAGTAAATTGTCGAAATCGAGTCATTATATTAATAGGCCTAGAGACGATTGTTTTTGTTTGTTTGATTGTTTTTTCTTCGTTTGTTTCAATATAGTTTTACGCCGTTTTGAACAGTAGTTCAGTAATACCACGGCGTTTCCTGTGTACTTTACCAACCTGCTTACTGTGGCTATTATTTATCCTGATAACAATGAATCAGTCGTAATGCCATCACCGTAACCCTTACAACCAAGAGGAACTATCGTCATTTTGTGTGCATGTATTCCAACAGGAAGATATATAAGACTTTCTAAATTCCTGATTCCAATGAACGTGTCGCATGTACATAATGAGCTGTTCCCGAGAAAACCAACTGTATTCACTCTGTGTAATGTATCGACCCAAATCAGCATGCGCAGTCCGACACATTCCGTATCAGGGGTATAGCGACTTAGAGGTATAGAATAATGATTCCTGAAACAGAAAATCCACTTTATACGTCCACACTGTTGGTTTTCTCGCGGGACGGCTCAATACTAATATTTTAAAACACGGATTCACATTTAGTGTAATTCTATATACGTATTACGATTACATCGATAAAAGTTTAACACGTTCTTACAACATAGTAGGCCTACAACCCATGTCTGCTTCCAGGAAATCGCCTCCGTAGCCGAGGCGTTAGCGACGAAGATTTGGATTTCGATTTCGGGTTCGATTCCCAGTCGTCGGTGTGGAGTGCCAACTGCTAGCATAGTACTGGTTTGTTTTATCCAGGGACCAAGCATAAGTGAGTTGTTGTGATAAGACAGTCAGGCACCGTTATGTAACTGAAATAACATTGGCGGAAAAAACAATAAAACGAACAATCATGCCTGTTTCCTATGCATTCAATAATACTCATGTCGTGTTTTAAACCCTTCTTTTCATAAATCTGCAGCAGACGACTATGTGAACACATCTAGAAAAAATGTGGAAAACATCTATGAAAAAAATAGACAATTACAGAAAAGATTTCTAAACATTGTTACAATAGGAGAACTTGCCCAGTAATAATTGTAATCTATAGGATCACGTGTATGTAAAACAAAATATATAATCACTTTCACGAATATCGCGGTAAAGGATTTTTAATGCTCGCGAATTACTCCTATGTAGTCAGATAGATCTGGAATGTATTCACGGTGCTATTATTGTGTGAACATTTCAAAATTCTTAGAGGGTACGACAAGTCCTCATAATAATAATAAATAAGAAAGTCCTACATTTCCAAACCAGGGACGTAGATCTACGTCCCTGCCCAAACCCATCACCGGTAAAACATGCATTTTTAGTTATTTTAATTTGCTGCCAAATTTGAACATGACGTCTATTAAATGCTTATAACATCAGAAAACTAGAAGACACATGATTAAATTACTTCGCGTATTCTTTGGTTTAGAAATTATGGACGAAAGTATGAACCAAAATGTCAAAAAAAGAAACATGTCATTTTTTAGCTCGACTATTTGAAGAATACGAGAGCTATTACAGTCATGATCACTTGTGTGTTGGCGTCGGCGTTGCAACTTTAGTTAAAGTTTTGCATGCAAGGCTTTTTCAAAAAATCACAGATGACATTGCTTTGAAACTTCACACACTTATTGGACACCATCAAATGACCTTGCAGGACCAGTCTCTTAACTCTATATCAGATTTTGACATTATCATTATGTCCCTTTTTTACTTGGAAATTCTGGTTAAAGTTTTGCGTGCAACTACATTAAGTGTCCATATCTCTGTATTAACTTGAAACATTGCATTGAAACTTTATACAACCCTTCCCAACCACACCACCTATGTATATTATCAAGTTAGATTACTCTATCCTGTATTTACTGCAAGTTATAGCCCTTTTTGGACTTAGACATTCTGGTTGAAGCTTTGCGTGCAACGACATTAAGAGTTCTTATCCTAGAAGCTACTTGATGCATTCCATTGACACCTTATACAACCCTTCCCAACCATCACACATATATAAACAATCAAATTTGATTTATAACTCTTTCCAGAATATAATGCAAATTATCGTCTTTTTTTAAATTTAGAAATTCTGGTTAATGTTTTTGCATGCAAGGTACTTGCATGGATATATCTCAGTAACCACTAATACTATTGATTTGAAACTTCATGCATGTCTTCAGGGGTGTCAGACAGTCAAGTTAGATAACTTTTCCATGCATGGTACTATCATGCACATATCTCAGTAACCACTCAGGGTTTATTTAAAAAATCAATATAGTCTTTAAAGGTATCAAACAATCAGGTAAGGTAACTCCTGACTGAATTTATATTAAATTATGGCCCTTTTTGAAGTTAGAAATGTAGGTTAAAGTTTGGCATGCAAGGCTTTTACTCACATACATCAGATATATGCTATTCAAACAAGACTTTTCCAACTTGATTTATCTGTATACCTATTTGAGCAGTTTCGTGGAACCGGGACCAGGGTTCGTTCCTCGATCAGGACGTATACCAGTACCGCATACTTCAAATATGTTACCAGTAGTTTCCTTCCTGAATGCTATCCGGATTTGTGGAAATATAGCGTTACCACTGAAACGCCGGATTGGAACAGTTGTAACGTGCCGGGCTAAATACGCAGAAGATCCCTTCAGCGAAAAGTATACTCAACCCTGAAGGGGTCCACTTGTCTTTTATATGTAACCCTAAACTCCATCACTTCGAAACGGTGAAGTTAATTTGCATATCCGAACGTTTTCGTTACAAAGAAAAAGCTTTAATGTAGGCCTCTTCATTTTCGATTTAAAGTTAATTTTCCGTTTCTCCTTTTGATGTTGAAATTTTTGAAACTTTGGAGAATAGTTTGAAGAGGACGACTTTTATGCAAAGGAATCTGTTCAAAGTTCGTGTTGGTGATACTTTGTCTGATCCACAAGAACAGGAAATGGGTGTTCCCTAGGGATGCATTCTTTCTGTTACACGTTTTAGTGTGAATATTAATAACATTATCAAATCTGTTAACCCTGCAGTTGAATGTTTTCTATATGTTGATGATTTTTGTATTTGCAACAGATCAAAACATATGCATACAATTAAAAGACAATTTTTTGACAATTTTTGAATAATTTGCAAAAATGGTCAAACGAAAATGGCTTTAAATTCCCTAACAGCAAGACCAAATGTTTGCACTTTTGACAACTTTGTAAACACCACCTAAATCCAGGTTTAACACTAGATGGCACTCGTATTGAAGTTGTGCCTGGATTTAATTCCTTGGTCTATTGTTTGACCCAAAATTTACTTTTATTCCTCATATTAAATATCGTAGTGTAAATGCCAGAAAGCATTAAATCTTTTACGCGTTGTATCCAATATGGATTGGGATGCTGACCGTAAGGTCCTCTTGAGACTTTACAGGTCATAAATACGATCTAAATTATACTACGCATGTATTGTTTATGGCTCAGCACGAAAGTCGTACACTGCAAAACTTGATACCATTCACCAGCAGGGTTTGCGGCTAGCCCTGGGCGCTTTTCGATCATCGCCCGTCGAGAGTCTCTATACAGAAGCCAATGAACCATCGTTATATTTACGCCGACAACAACTAACTATGCAGTATTTTTTAAAGATGGAACGTGTACTACCGCCTTTTGGTAACCGTTACGGTCCAGAAGACGCTAAGCTTGATGTTGATCTTAACAACATCGCGAAGCAGGAGATTTCTGATACCAACCATCATTTATTTATGATCTTGCGACCGATAAAAAGGCCTGCACAGATCCTATTGTTTTTAAATCCAAGTATATGGAAATTAAAAAATACTTTGAGCGTATTTATACAGATGGTTCTAAGGATGGAAAAAGGGTAGCTGCTGCCGTAATACAATTGCGACTACCAGATAATTAGTTTGTTTTCTCCGCCGAATTAAAAGCAATATATTTAGCTTTGGACTTAATGCAATCGGAATATTATTGGCGGTATATTATTTTAACCGACTAATTGTCTGCTATGCAGGCAATTCAGAATGAGAAAATTGTAAATCATCTTGTTGTTAATTTCCTGTCTAAACTATCATATATTTGTGCCACATCGAATGTTGCACGTTGTTAGATCCCCAGTCACAAGGGTATGATAGGTAATGAAAAGGCAGATAGAGCTGCAAAATCTGCCTTTTTACTAGATATATTTCCTTTTAAAATACCTTATTTTGATTTTAAACCATTAATCAATGATTTGATTCCCGAGTATTGGCAAAGTGACTGGAATGACCAGATTTATAATAAACTCTACTCAGTAAAGCCTGTGCTTGGTGTGTGGCTGTCACATTTAAGATCCTTTCGTCGCGAGAAAATAGATCTTGGCCGTGTGCGTATTGGGCACACATGGTTAACGCATGCATATCTACTGAAAGGTGAGGAAGCTCCTCGGTTTGTTCAATGTTTAACTCAATTGTCGGTACAGCACATTCTTCTTGAGTGTGTTGATTTCGCACCAATACATGACAGGTTTTCAAGGCTCAAAGTATGCGTCAGCTCTTTGAGTCTGTCAAGCCTGAACTTTTATTTGAATTCCTTAGGGAAATTTACATTTCTAATAAGATATTATTATTTGTTGATATCGTGCTTTTGCACATTCATTACTTTTACTTATTCCGTTTCACATTTTCTCAGATATTGTTTATCTTTATGTAAAGTATTACATAGTAATGTTTGCCTTGTTTCGCATTCCTCATGTTATTTAATAGACTCCTTGTTTATGTTTAAATAAGTTCATCTTTTCAGTATTAAGCGCCCAAAATGACATTAGTTGTCGACGGGCCTTAAAACACCATGCATGCATTCATTGTTCGTGGTGAAAGCGTATTACCATCTTCCTCTGTTCTTGGTCCTTTCCTTCCCTGGAATAATTATTTAAAGAAAAGCTCAAAAATGTAATACATGATTCTGATTGCGGATGTAACGATTCATGTCTTCAACCGAGGTCTCCATTTATCAATTAAGAATATAAGATTCGCCAGCCAAAACGGGATTAAGCACTTACAAACTATAGAGCACCTGGCGCACATTTCCGTCCGAAGATCCGTCCGAAGATTCTTGTCATTTTCATATCATACATGTTATATGACTAGAGGTTTACCGTTAACATTTGACAAAAAAGGCGTATGTCTTCTAATGACAACCTTGGTATTTGCGATGCCAAACCCATCTATCATATTGTTATAGATGTAATACAATGTGTATTTCTCTACCATTCTCTAGTGTATTTATGATATTATGACATTGTTTCCTTCCCTTCTTGCCAGTATGATTCATACCACTTTCCTTTAAGTCACAATGATGATACTAAACTAAGACAAACGTTATAATAATGTATGCCATTGTTTAATGGTCAGAAAAGGCACACAGTGCCTTGCAATTCTTACACGTTTTACTGCCTTTTTTTGTTGGTCAAGGTCCTTAAGGTCCCTCTCCCTATAACAATTATATACATGTATGCTATTTAATGCCCGCAAAGTTTCGCGGGGGGATTGCTTTGCCTGCATTCGTACGATATTTAATGCCCGCAAAGTTTCGCGGGGGGGATTGCTTTGCCTGCATTCGTACGTTTATGTGTGCGTCACGGTTTCGTTAACATATCACAACTTTTGAACGGTGTATGCTAAGGTCTTGAGTTTTTAAATATAGTTTCTTAATACGAATATAGCAGACCAATATATTTTTTACTTTTGAAATTAAAAATACGCTATTTATCGTATTAAAATTTCAGTTAAAAGGTATAAATTAAATTTCAAAAGTATATATTTTAATACAGAGTACATGAATTGTGTTTTCTATAATGAAATTTAAAACAATTCGTAACAAAGTGGTATTTATATGCATTGCAAGGCAGATTACTGGTCCTGATTGCCAAAGTTTCCAATCACAGTTCTCTCCCCCGAGAGGATCTGCTGAACCACAGAAATCTGATAATATAGTTAAAGTTTAAAAACTGTCTTGAAATAATAGAATCATATTACTGGGATAAAATCAGAGAAATAATTTCACTTTCTAGTACCATAAACCTGTAAATATTGATCGTATATGCTTCATTTCTACTGGGTATACATACCCATTAAGCCATTTTTAGCTCACCTGAGCTTTGCTCAAGGTGAGTTATTGTGATCGCCTTTTGTCCGGCGTCCGTCGTGCGTCGT
>JAUELF010291406.1:0-10037 GCA_031471495.1 Clinocardium nuttallii | reverse complement strand
GTGGAAAACATTGTGGCAAAAGGAGAAATTGCATGTTTTGTGCAATTTCTTCCTTTGTCACTATGTTTTCAAAAGGCTGTTTGCTGCAGAGGCGTCAGAAAGCTTCTATATGAGGGAAAGGGTTAAGCTTTTGAAACTATTCCATTAAATTGATTCATTTCTTATAATTGTCTGTTGATGTTTTTAAAGCTAATAAGATACACCAGTAAAGTAGTTAGGGCCTTCACTCAAAAGCAGTATTTTTCAGACTTTGCGCTGTTTCCAGTTCAAATGTTTTCCCCAATTTCCAATAAATCTATATTTGAAGATATTGACCTTTGCATTTGTACTGTTTCACATTTGACACAATTGAATCTGGACTCAATGAAATACTATTCTTATAAAAAGCTTTCTTCACATTTGGTGTTACTACCTTTAATATTTAAAAAATACTTTAAAATTAACTTAATTAACAGATTTTAAATGTACAAAAGTGAGTTGCCTTTGAAGATAAATGAAAATGGAAGATATTGAATGGAGAAAAAATTTGGAAGAGCATTTTGCTCAGGGTGTTTTTAAATGATAGGAATTTATTCTACTATCTAGAATAGTGAAGTCCCAAAGTAAGAAAATAATAAATACTTTCATTACATTTCAGTTGTTTGTTGCGGGTCTGATAGTGTTGCTGCTGGATGAGTTGTTACAGAAAGGTTATGGTTTAGGGTCGGGTATCTCGCTATTTATAGCAACAAATATCTGTGAGACCATCGTATGGAAGGCATTCAGTCCAGCTACTGTCAATACAGGAAGAGGTAAGGAGTAGAACTTTACTCATTTTATGATGGTTTTTGTGATGCCTACTTTGTCTGGGTGACTTTCAGATAGAGATTGTTTCTCAGTTATTTGTCAGTCCCCATCTGTACACCATGTTTTGAACTATTTGAGTTTATGCACTGATTAATGTCAGGTGACATATGTGTTTCTCCAAATATTCTTGTCATTTTTAACTAAGTATTGTTTTTCTTTACGAAATTTAATTTATCGATATCTGATAAGGAAAGGTAGTGCAGCACTGCATTTAGGGTCACTCTCATTGATAGTAATTAATAATACTAAAAGAACCAAAAAACACAGCATTTTTTTAATATTACCAAAAACCTTCATGCACAGCTCTTATGGATAGCTCTGACTAGATTCCTGAGCCATTTCAAACCTAGAGAAATTAGTACTAAGGAGTCATAAGTATAACTTGCAAGTTGTATATATTTTAACATATATATGGATATCATACTTCAAGGATTGAATTGATTTTAATTGAATTTAACCAATAAACATATCTGGAATCAGATAGACAGATGTACAACTATGACTTGAATTTACTTAAAATACAATTTGAAATTTAACATTTCAGGAACCGAATTTGAAGGAGCAATTATCGCATTATTCCACCTGTTGGCCACAAAATCCGACAAAGTACGAGCGCTCAGAGAAGCCTTCTACAGGCAGAATCTTCCCAACTTGATGAACTTGATGGCCACTGTTTTCGTATTTGGTGTTGTTATATACTTCCAGGTAAGCCACCCATCTCTGCTAGAAAGATGAGGTTAAAAATCTACTGTTAACCCTTTCCCTCATACAACAATTCTGCAGAAGACGACTTTAAACATATTTTGTCAAAACATAGGTTATCCATTCAATTGATAACAAGTGGAAAACATTGTGGAAAAAGGAGAAATTGCACATTTTGTGCAATTTCTTCTTTTGTCACTGTAACTTATTAACTACCATGCAGTGGTTGAAACATTGAATTATAAATTGAGACAGACTTGGATTAAAATGTCTTCAAGTATTAAACCTTATCTTCAAATGAGGTCTAGTTGTTTCTTCTAATGCTATGCTCAGTCAGTAAAAAATCATCTCTCAAGGAGTCCATTCATTTTGTAACCACAATATAGGGCTTAAACAAATTAAAAGCGAGATCGTCTTGGACAAAGACACATTAACTTCTCTTTATCTAGCCTTCTGTAAATTATTGAAAATATTCTAATATATACATTTTCATTTTATGTCCATCTTCAGGGATTCCGAGTGGATCTTCCTATCAAATCAGCCCGTTACCGTGGACAGTACAGCTCTTACCCAATCAAATTGTTTTACACTTCCAACATCCCAATTATCTTGCAGAGTGCCCTGGTCTCTAATTTGTATGTTATATCTCAGGTAAGACACCTCATATTTACATCCTCTTAACCCTTTCCAACATACAACAAATTACCACTTTGAAAACACAAGTCAAAAAATTGAAACTACATAAATGGAAGACAATTATTGAATAAAGTTGGAACAAATTGTGGAGAATGACAAATTGCTCATGATGAGAAATTTCTCCTTTTGCCATAATCTTCTTAAAGTTGTCTGCTGCAGACACGTTGGAAAATGATAATTATTATTTCCATAGCTGTTTTTGAAAGCATTGTGACAAATGGGGAAATTGCTCATGCCCAGCAATTTACCCTTTTGCCACAATGTTTTTCAGATTTTATTTTCATTATAGAGGTTTAATAATAATATTTTGACAAGTTCAAAGTCATCTATTACACATTCGTCATGTTTGGTAAAAGGTTACTTCAGGGCTTGCATTGATCAGCATATGTTTATCTTGGTTAAGTAAGGATTTTTTTTATTATTAACTCACATTTTCTGTTTTATATTTATAATCTTCAAGCAAAGTTTGGTAATAACAGAAGTATTATTTCATTTTTATAAGGAACACAGTTATAATTGATGTTTTCTCTTTCAGATGTTGGCTACCAAATTTAATGGAAATTTCATTATCAATCTTTTAGGAGTGTGGGCGGTAAGTATTTGATTTAAGGTTCCTAAATCTTTTCACTGCTAGGTCTTGATTTTGAGAAGAAAATAAATTGGGCTATTGTGATACCATTTGTGTATCTGTAGCAAAACTTAAACTTAAACCTTACCTCATAACTCAAAACTGTTTAACATTTTCAAATGAAACTGGGTACACATGTTCCTAGGAACAATCTCTCTTGTGTTTACCAAGTTACATAACTCCTGTCTTTAATAATTATTCAGCAATGCCCTTTTTTCGACTTGGAAAAAAAAGACATTTGTTGGCGTTCACTCCGCGGCACTTGTCTTGATATACTTTAAATTGACTATGAATTCTTCCAAATGGACACAGCCATTTAAAAAATTCAGGTTTTAAAGCGTTAATAATGGCAACCATTTTAGCTCACCTGAGCGCAAACTGTTCAAGGTGAGTTATTATGTTCGCCCTTAGGCCGGCATCTGGCATGCTCCATCTGTCAACATCTTCTCCTCTAAAACCAGTGGGTAATTGGGATGAAACTTCACATGTAGCATCATTCTTTCCATGTCCTCACCAAAATTATAAATGGCTGGGTGTTCAACCAGTATAATGTTGATACTTTCATTATATAAATAGTCTTGGATATTCAGGTTATAATTGAAAAGTTAACAATTTTTTTAATGTTGTTCATTTTCAGGATGTGAGTGGTGGAGGTCCAGCAAGAAGTTACCCGGTTGGCGGATTGTGTTATTATTTATCGCCGCCAGAAACGTTGGGTCATGTGCTGGAAGATCCCATACATGCTGGAATCTATATCATATTTATGCTGGGCTCCTGTGCTTTCTTCTCTAAAACTTGGATTGAAGTGTCAGGCTCCAGTGCAAAAGATGTAAGTATGAATCCATTGTAGGACTTAATTATGCAATTGCTGGGTGATTATGATGTATCTTGGGAAATAATACAGATCTTGTAAATCAACATTTTGACGAGTTTTAAAATATTTGCAAAAAAGAAAACACTGCTTGTTTCATGCAAAATCTCTTTTTTCTGTGTTTCCAAGTTACAAGTCTTTTGCTACAGATGCATTAAATAATGTTGTGATCCATGTTAAATTATAATCCATTTGCTTATTTCTGTATGTAGTTGTCCTAGTAAATACACTTTAATAATGTGACATGTCATATGTTATGCAACCGATGACTGAAAATATCTGTAAGAAAATTAATTTCTCCAAACTTTGTTTGAAACGGAGACTTTTCTAGCCTAGTACTGGTTTGTTTATCCAGGGATCATGAATAATAAGTTTAAATGTGTGCTAAATGACCTTAGCTGTCGATGCGCCATAAAACAATATACATTCATTCATTGAAACGGAGACATTGCTCATCATGTGAATTTTCCTTTTTTCTAACACTGTTTTCAAAAGTTATATGCTGCAAATAAAATAAACAAAATTTAACTTTTATCAGTTTAATTTATTCATCCGAATTTCTATTTTTACAGGTAGCTAAACAGCTTAAAGACCAACAGATGGTTATGAGAGGTCACAGAGATGCATCCATGATAAAAGAATTAAATCGTTACATCCCAACAGCTGCAGCTTTTGGTGGTTTATGTATTGGAGCACTCTCAGTCATGGCCGATTTTATGGGTATGTTACCTCAATACTTTTGTTATGCCTCCGGAAAAAGTGGAAAACATTGTGGCAAAAGGAGAAATTGCATGTGTTGTGGAATTTCTTCTTTTGTTACTTTGTATTCAAAAAGCCGCCTGCTGCAGAGGCGTCAGAAAGAGTCTATATGAGGGAAAGGGTTAAACTTGCAGATGCAGCAACTTGTCATGTTGAATGGAAGTACAAAAATAACACACAGAAATTGATAACATTATATTTGAATGATTGAAGTGAAATATAAATGCTGTACTGAATTAATGTAACCATCTGCTAATCTATCGCTTTATTCTATTTTCAGGGGCTATTGGAAGTGGAACTGGTATTTTGTTAGCTGTCACAATTATCTATCAGTACTTTGAAATCTTCGTCAAGGAACAGAGTGAAGTAGGAGGAATGAGCACGCTACTCTTCTAAAACATTAAACCATGGAAAAAACAAAACAAGTGTGAACTAAACAGCATGGACTTAAGGTCTTTTAATGTGTTGGAAAATACAACAGCACAAAGGAAAAAAAACTCGTCTCAAGTTTTAAATAGGATTTTCAAATTGTATCACACCGATCATATATTTTGTTATGACTACATCATTTTGTGCATTATGTTCGAAAAGGTGTAAATGGGATTTCGGAAAGTAGGCGTTTCTGTAATACTGAAAAGTAAGGCTGAAGTTGAACCACCGATCAGACTGTCCCACAATAGAAGTTATACAGTTGAAAAGATATAATATTCATATTTTGATAGCTTTGATAAACAAAAATAAGACCTGCCATAGTGTTCACAAGTTGAAGGATAGCTAAATACAGCTGTTTGATGTAGACATTTCCTTCAATTTAATAAGGTTTTACCTTTCGGTTAAAGAGTTGCTGGAAGGAAAAAAAAGTTGAGTTGTTCAGGAGCGTACCAACCAAAGATCGATCTTTCCATTAGTATAAAGACGATGAGAACTGAAACATGCATACATTGACATGAATTCTAAATTAAGTTATTTATGTTTAGATATTATTAATTTGGCTAGACTATAAGATAGATGGTAAAGTTTGTTTCAAAACGAGGTCTTATGATGTTGAGAATTTTGTCATTTATCATCATCATATTCTCAACATATTCTCGTTAAGATTAATCAACTGAATATATATTTAAACTGCATCTGGCTATTTTGGGTCTTAATTAACAGGAACTGTTGAGGTACAAAGTCGTATAACTAGTGGATCTACAGATCTGATTATGTCCCCAAATTGCTAGATGCGGCTCATTTAAATTCTTTAGTTTTATGTCTGAGTTGTCATTTATATTTCAAAATGCTTAAGACTGAAGTAATCATATTAACCATCAAAAGGCCAGAAAACTTAAAACATTAATTCATTTGATGGTTAGGGATTGTGTGTGACAATGTTTATTTTTAAAGATATATTGTATGTTGTATATAATGAAATAAATGCATATTTATGTGTGATGAAGAATGAATGGTCACAGATTGAACGGAATGAGGCGAAAAGAGTAATGTTACTCCTGTGAAAATGAAAAGATTTTATGTTAAAAAGTTTCTTTTAAAACCATAATGTATACCATCAGGCATAAAACTATCTGCTTGTTATGTACAGCTGTTGTATCAGTTTTAAACCATTTCTCACCTACAACAAAACTGCAGTAGACGAATGTGAAAATTGAATGTATGATTTTTGAATTTTTGAAACTATCGTGGCAAAAGAAGAAATTGCTCATAATGAGCATTCTTCCTTTGCCATAATGTTTTCAAAAAACTTTTTTTCCCTGCAAAGACGTGGGAAAGGGTTAATAGTGCACTTCATGAGTTTTCAGGGTAAAGCACATCACTTTCCAGGAATACAGACTTTACAGACTTTCAGGATATTAGCTACCACTGTTAATCAGTCTGGTGAGATTTGTAAAAATAGAAAACAGGACGTCAATAATCAAGGATTGATTACTCAATTAGTTAAAGATAGTTATAGATGAGTTCGAACTGCTAACGAGGCCTGTACACACATTCAAACAATTTGTTTGTAATGTGCATGAATAAATGGACGTGTCTTCAAGGTGGATACAAGTAGTCAGTTACATCTTTTTGTAGAATGAAATCATGTCTTGTTTAATAGAACGAATAAAACAATCTTTAAAGACAGATTCATCGTGTTCGTTTTATTTAGGGTTGTCAAATTGACCTTTTGGTAATAAATGTTGTGCATCATTTCTCGGTGTAAAAATGGGTTCACCCTACTGATTTGATAACTGGCAAAGGAATTGGATTTTTACAAATCTTTTTTGAAAGATATGCAAATAACCTTGGAATATCTTGGTTCGATATACTTGTGTTGAGCAATTGGTCCTTTTGCCCTGATGTTTTCTACTCCGTTAAAGAATTGGAACTTAAATTTATAAAGATTCTCCCCCGTCTTTTCGTCTAGATTTTTTCAAAATCGTCTGCTGCAGAAATTCTATTTATTAAAGAGTTTGTGATGATAATACATAGCCTATCGTTGTTTTTAATGGTCGCAGGTACAAATAAGACGATGACCACCATGTTTTCTAACCCGCGAAGAAAACTGCATCTAAGTGGCAAAAAGATGGAAGCATTTCCAGTTTTTGATTCATTTTTATCGAGATCACTTGCGGTGAACCTCAAATGTCAAGGTCACACTTGGATTACAAAGATCAAAATGAGAACTGTTTGACAGGACTGTATCTTGTCCGGCCCACATCTCAGCCATGCATCATAGGATTTACAAGCTACTGGGCACACATGATAAGATGAAGTGTCGCGCACAAGACGGACCTGTTGTACCTTAAAGGTCAAAATGTTAAAATGAGAAAAACCATGCATCATAGGATTCCCAAGTTACTGGGCACGATGTGTTTACCATGATGAGGAGATGATGGTAGAACTGAAAACAAATTGTGCACACAAAAAAAGGAAGCTGATCTCTGTGAACGCTTTCCAACTTGTAGACTGAGGTAGAGCGTCGACCTCTTGTGTCAAAGGTCCCGGGTTCGAGTCCCGTGATGAGCGGGTTCTGCTTTGGGTTTTTTCCACACAGACGGCGCGAGTACTGGTTAGGTATCCATGAAGCAGATTTCGAGCGTGATTAACATAAGCTTAAAGCTTGCTTCGCAATCGATGTAAAATAAATAAGTTTAAACTATCTTGTAGACGCGTTTTGACGCGTAATTAACTGCAATCAGGTCAACTATTGTGTTGCAATTGTATAGAAGAGCACTATGTCTGTGACAAAACCTTTTGAGAGGGCTCGACATGTTTCATGTGCGCATCTGGTTAAATCTTAACGTTTAAAATGTATTAACGGAAAACGTTGGTTTCTATTTTTGAGTTAAGATCAACCATTAAAGAACAATTTCGACTTAGTCTTGATTTCTCAAAATGCTATTATATTAAGTAGTCATTTCTTATTTAACAGAGCAGTGTTGACCTTTATCTCTATAAAGCATTATTATAAATATTGTGTAAATAAGCAAGTTTCTTATAAGTTTACCGCTTCGGTGATGTAGTGGTTGGGAGTCCGCCTCGCGTGTGTGTTCGATCCCTGACCGGGTCATACCAAAGACTGGTAGCTGCCCTCCTTGGTTCCTTGGTTAATATGAGTTTTGCGGGTCATTACGACTGAGTGACTGGTGTCAGGAAAATGGACCCGTATTACTGGTAATTTTCCAAAGAAAAGACCGTGAACAAATGTTAAAAGCGCTGTGAAATCAATCCATTATTTTTTAGAATGTTCTTGTAATTGATATACACGGGCAACTTGATCGCTAATTATTTTACTAAATTTCTAGAGCTGATTTACTATAAATAGATACTTCAGTCGGAATATATGAATATATCAATGCAGAATATTTGTCTTTGAAAGATAAAGTGGGTTTAAATCTCAAACATGTAACATCAGAAAGGTAACCAAATGTCCAATGCTGCTTAATCATATTACGTTATGTTAATAAATGATAAAGAAGAGGAGCAATTTTAAGAAGTGTATTGAATTCGCCGTGGCATAGTGTTTAGCGTCGGGCATTTGGATCCGGTCGTCCCGGGTTCGATCCCCAGTCGCGGCTCTGTGGTCATGGTGGATCGCTCTGTGGCAAGGCACATTTCCTAACCTAGTACTGTTGTTTTTTTTACACATGAATCATGAATAAGTTAACTGTCGCTGGGTGATAACTGAAATAATGTTGAAAACGGCGTTAAACCCCAACAAACAAACAAACAAAAACAAAATTAAGAAGTGAAAGTGTATCTGCTTCATTGAAAACCGTAATTTATTTAACCCTTTCCCATAATTAGAAAAAGCCTATCACACAAATAGACGCTTTCTCACGTCTCTGCAGCAGATGGGTTTTTTAAAAGATTGTAGCAAAAGGAGAGATTGCTCATATTGAGCAATTACAACTTTTGTCCAATGTTTAAAACTCTTTTTAAAAAAAGCATCATTTAATTTAAAGAGATTTTTTTAATTCAATTCAATTTCTTTATTTATTCCAAGTGTACAGTTTGTCCTATTGTTGCCTTTATGTTTTCAAAATCGTCTGCTGCAGATTTTGATGTATGTGGGAAAGGGCAAAATCGCGTGCTGTTAAACACACAAATAAACAAAGACGACTTTCGAGATACACGATGAATAGTTGTGACGTTGCGTATTTAAAAATGTCTTAGTTTTGGAATCTTTGTAGTTTTGATGATTCATCAGACTACGTCACTTTCCGTGAAATCCACACTTCGACATGTTTGCAATACTTATATCATGTACACTCCAAAATTAACATTATGAAACAAACACTTTCATTGATATAAGTGTTTCTGATAACCTACTTACAGATGACAGACAAGTGCAAGCGCATGCGATGCGTCGATCCGGGGATAATAGCTATCCGGATATTGCAAGCGTCTAAGGCTGATTCAGATCAACATGTCAATGAATGATTAACCCTGGCCCACATACGTACGCTTTATGGCACCTCTGCAGCAGACGAGATTTAAAACACATTCTGGCAAAGGATAAATTGATCATAATGAGCTATTTTTCCTCGTGCAACAATGTTTTTTCATCTATATTAAATAAATATACTTTCATATTTTTGCCTGTAAAGTCGTCTTCTGCAGTATCTTTGTATGTGGGAAAGCATGAATACATGAATACAGACTGTGTACGGAATAGAAACTCTGACAGAACTGCAGAAATGTGTGGACAGATCTTGAACTTTCCCACGTACAACAAATCTGCAGCAGACGATATTGATACTATTAAGGCAAAACTTGAATATGCCTATTAATTAAAGGATAACATGTTTATTGATTAGATATGAAAACATTATGGCACGAAGATAACTTGCTCAAAATGAGCAGTTTCAATTTTTGCCACAAGGTTTTCAAATGTGGACTGCTATTTGGGTAAATGGGCTAAATTACAGTGTGCAAATACTTGAAGGTCCACTTGATCCGTTCCATGAGAAAATCAACATTGTGAACTCAGCGTAAAGTATCGATCCGGATCAGCCTTAGCATGCCGCGCAGGCTAACCTGGACAGACACTTT
>JAUELF010291405.1:0-18899 GCA_031471495.1 Clinocardium nuttallii | reverse complement strand
AAGAAAAGGTTGTATGCTGTATTATGGGCCTGAGGCCTCTATTTACAAATAAAATTTCTGTATTCTGTATTCTGTATATGCTGTATTATGTAGACAAACTCAAACAACAGTAGTGTATCATTCTAATGATATATTAATCCTTATCCTACTGTAGACAAACTTAAACAACGGTTGTGTATCCTTTTATGATATGTGAGACCTTATCCTACTGTAGACAAACTTATATAAAGGCTTTGTATTCTTCTATACTCTATTAACAATTATCCTGCTGTAGACAAACTTAAACAACAGCTGTGTATCCTTCTATAATTTATTAACCCTTATCCTACTGGAGACAAACTTTAACAGTTGTGTATCCTTCTATAATATATTAAGCTTTATTAGCTGTGGACAAACTTAAACAACAGTTGTGTATCCTTCTTTGCTTTATTAACCGTTATCATGCTGTAG
The DNA here is from genome assembly GCA_031471495.1 of Clinocardium nuttallii. NCBI lineage: Eukaryota > Metazoa > Mollusca > Bivalvia > Cardiida > Cardiidae > Clinocardium > Clinocardium nuttallii. The sequence continues at coordinate 18,449 of JAUELF010291405.1, read as the reverse complement.
ACAAACTTAAACAACAGGTGTTTTATCCTTCTATGATATATTTACCACAATCCTACTGTAGACAAACTTAAACAACAGTTTTGTATCCTTCTATATACTATTAACTGTTATCCTACTGTAGACAAACTTAAACAGTTGTGTATCCTTCTATACTCTATTAACATCAGTGTTGTATCCTTATATAATATATTTACCCTTATCCTACTGTAGACAAACTTAATCAAAAGTGCTGTATCCTTTCATGCTCTATTAACTTTTATCCTACTGTAGACGAACTTAAACAGTTGTGTATCCTTATATACGCTATTAACATCAGTTTTGTATCCTTCTTTAATATATTTATCCTTATCCTACTGTAGACAAACTTAAGCAAAAGTGTTTTATCCTTCCATGCTCTATTAACCCTTATCCCACTGTAGACAAACGTATACAGCCGTTTTGTATCCTTCTATGCTCTATTAATCCTATTCAGAAAACCTGCAGCAGACGACTCTGAACACCTGTAGTCAAAATTGTGAAAACTCAGAAAAAATGATGTTACAATTATTTAATAAAGTTGAAAGCGTTGTGACAAAGGGAGAAACTAAAACTAAAAGCGTCTGTATATGAGAAAAGGTTAAGAAAACGTTTGCGACTAATAGTAGAGAGCATTTAGAAATTTTGGGGAAAAAAAATGTACAGAATTTATTTTTGTTGATTCATGTCATATAATATGCGTCTTTTAACATATTAAAAATCTAGCCCCGGACTAGCGTGCGAAATCTGATTTTTTGGGGTAAAAACGTGGAAAACGTAAACGAAAGTGCGAATTTTTGGAATTTGTTAACTGTAGCTTTAAATATGAATATAAATGCTCAAAATCAATAGGTTAGGCACATATTGTTTTGAAGAATAGCATATTGATTGTAAATACCAATTAAAGAGTAAGAAATTTAGTTTTTTGGGTAAAAACATGGAAAAAAAGAAACAAAAGTGCGAATTTTAGGAATTTGTTAACTGTAGATTTAAATATGAATATAAATGCTCAAAATCAATAGGTTAGGCACATATTGTTTTGAATTTTAACATATACATTGGAAACACCAATTAAAGGGTCAAAAGTGTGTGTGTTTTTTGGGGTAAAAACTTTGAAAATATAAACAAAAGTGCGAATTTTGGGAATTTGTTAAAGGTAGCTTTAAATATGAATAATAATACTCAAAATCAATAGGTTAGGCACACATTGTTTTGAATTTTAACATATACATTGTAAAGCCCAATTAAAGAGTCAAATTATTGTGGTTTATTTGTGGTAAAAACATGGAAAAAATAAACGAAAGTGCGAATTTTTGGAATATAGCTATGATTACATCAGCAATTTTACCATTATATCAAACAATCTTTATAATTTGTGTTATGTTTAAATTTCAAATTACTACAATGTATTAAACGTCTAACTTCAATTCAGTCAATTTCTAAATCTGGCTGGATGGCGTTTTCACAACTAATTCCTTTGCACGTTGAGCAGGCTGAGCTACATTCAAATCCAACTTTCCTGCAGCTACAGGCTAATGTTTTGCACCCAGTTTGACACGTACAACGCACAACTTTCATAATGTGGTCTGGAGCTGGTGCCCTGTCAGTTGTTATAGGGTAGAGCTTACTGTCTACATGTTCCCATCCCCATTCCAATGGGTCCAATGCGTTTTCCCCCTTCCACTCCTGTATCTGTAGGAATACACGTAAGCTGTGGAATTTTGCAGCATCTGACGTGGGTGGGAGCTGTTTGGGATCAATAAACATTGAAGTCTTTGCCACTTTATCGACAAATGATGACAGGCGCACACTATTTAAACTCTGTCCTGGGGTACCTTTGTATAGGCAAACTAATGCCTGCTCTCCCGATAGTATTACTGATTCTTTAGACACATTCTCTGGAGAGGTGTTAAACACAGATGCAAGACTGCGAAATGATTCACATTTTTCGAATAGTTTCAAACCTATGCCCTTTCCAAACCCATACAATTTTGACGTTGTGTCACATCCAAGAATTGCATGAACAAACAGGATGTTTTGACACACATCTCCACCAAGGTGTTTTTGCAACTTGTGAATGTCCCAGCATACTGTTTCCTGGTGTGGCTTCGGTCTAGGTTGAAAGAAAATAGGCATGGACAATGGTGATGCATGATAGCATAACAGAACTAATAAGTCTGTATCGTCGCCAACCAGGACTGTGCATCTTGACATGGAGCATCTTACAGCTGTAAGGACAATCAAAAGATCAGCATCATCAATCGCATGTGATGTTTGTATTCCGGCTATGTTCAGCTTGTGTGATAACAGGTTAATAAAGGCTTGTTTGTTCTTTGTGTTTGTTAGAAATGTTTTCTTCTTCCCGCGGAATTTCGTTGATTCAATGAATCTGACTTCGGTTCCAACAATTCCTGTGTTTCGTCTGCCATGTGCATTGTCCTTGGTATTGGGACCACCTTCATACCCATCAAAGACAACAGTGGCATTGCTGAACTTAGATTCGACGAACTTGATGTATGATTCACATAGTTCACCATAAGTTTGACCACATTCCCAAGGTAACCGCTGTAGCAACATTCCACCATCTATAACATGGAACTTATTTTTATTGGAAATTGTGTGCTGTAAACCTGGGTTGTCTTTGGTTTTCATAGCATTAGCCAATGCTGGTTTATCGGCTGCCCTCATCAGTCGTGGTGTTTCAAATAGTGCCGGTGGGTGTGTGCACAACTCATAGGCGAAAAGCTGCGGAAGTTCGGTATCTTGTGTACTTCTGTTTGCTGCACTCACTAATCTCTGAAACAATAACTGTGGATCTAGTTTTACTGTTTCACCGTCAATTTTGATCCCAGCCTTGTCATTCATTTGCACAACATGTTCTTTCTTCTTGAATGTGAATTCCTTAACTGTTTTACCTATCATTTTTGAAACCACTTTCTCCCCAATCTCTCTTGCCTGATCTGCATCACTTGCATGTGAAACTACCCCACTGGTTATACTTTTCAGAACAGCTTCGCAATTGAATGGATTTCTTTCATACAGGTACTCTATAATCACTTCGGTGTCCTTTTTGTCTCGTTTTCGTGTTGCTGTATTTGTCTCTTTGTGCTGTTCACTTGTAGTATACATTGTTCCACAGAAAGTCTGCATAGATTCATTGATATCTGAGGTTGCTGGTCTTGAGAGAATCCAGATGGCTCTTTGGACATCATTCATGCCTCGACCTCTTGTCAAACCACCAACACTTTTTAAGCTCCTCATAAGCATCTGCTCAATCACCAAATCTGTTGACAATCCTGCCCAGTATCTGTCACTCCTCCTAATAACATGGTATCCATTCATAAAATAATCGTACAGCTCTGGATGTGTCTGAGGTAACTTCTGCATGTTTGTCAGGTAGAGGTAGGCTGATTTTGCATAGAGGTTATGTCCAGCGGCAGTGAAGTACGGAAGCATTCGTTTTAATGTAACAAGATGTAATTGCCAGTTGCCCATTCGTTCAGCTTTTATGAAGGTTCTTAGTAATTCTACCATCTCCATATACTGTAGCCACAATCGTGCTGTTCTACTGTCTTGTCTTACTTTGTCACTGTACGCATTCATCTTTTCCTGTATTCGCTGCATGACTTGTGACTGACATATATGGTCTATACTGATATCACCTGTCAACACACTGTCAAACAGTTTCAACGCACCTTGCAAGTCAATGTCAATGTTTTGTTCAGTGTCTTCGGTCTTTTCTACCACACACATTTCAATGTTGTCTGAAACTTGAGCATTGCTTATATCAACTGATATATTTACGTGTTTGTCAGTACATAGTTCATGAACGGTTTCTTTTTCTCTAAGTTGTTGTGCTCTAAGATCAACCTCTTCAACAGTGTGTTCAACGTTCTGTGGCCTTTCAACTTGGTTTCCACTTCCTTGTTTAGCGATATGTTCAGCTTCTTTGCATGTTTCACAATCAACATGTTCTTGATGATCTTCTTCTTTCTCATTTATGATGTCCAGTCCAAACACTTCAGAAACAATCAGTGAATAAAGAGCCATATGAACAATGCCATGTCCCCTGAGTGCCCTAGAAATTGCTTTTCCTGATAACATGTGGCTCACCGCTTTCTCAGCATAAATTACTGATAGTATTTCATGAAGTCCAGAATCACTCATGATATATCCTATAGACCCCAAGAAGCTCATTTCGGTATGAAATCCTCCTAATCTGACTACTGTTCTCCTAACATCACTTTCTATTGGTTCTGAGTTTATTATCTGGTTAGCCTTGTACCAAAGGGGTTGATCGAACGTGATGACTGGGGTCACATTGTACCGCTTTGCATGCTCACTTACCCACAGCAGTGTTGAATAAATGCATGTCTCGTCACTTGGGTTCAAATCTATCATGGGCATGAACACAACAGATGACTGACCAGGATATTCACCTTTGCTGTTGATCATTTGCATGGTCCCATTCCAAGATGTTCTGTCATCTCTGAGTAGCCATGTTGTTTTCCATAGAATGTCAATGTTGTAGGTCTTGTCTTCAGCAATTAAATCAACTAGTGGTTCATACGTAATATTTGTATATGCTTTCGAGCTGTAGATGTGAATGCTGATTTTACCAATCTCCTCTAGCTCACTGGTGGTTACTTTTAGTCTTGGTATGTCTCTGTTCGACTTTACACTAGGTGTAACTGCAGCAATAATACCCATCCCGTGGAAAGTGTCTCTACCATCAATGGTTTGTATGTTGTGGTCTACATTATCTGCAACATATTGCACAAACTGTCCTGGAATGTAACCCGGTATTTCTGTATTGTTTGTTAGTGCAGCACTTTGTTCAAATCTTTGCACCTCTTTGTAGCTACAGCAAAATCCTAGGTTGTAAAGAGTCTCTATCAGATACTTTGACCCAAAATGATGGTGCAGTTGAACACCAAGTCCTAGCTGCAAAGGTGTAATGAGTACCCTTGGTCTGGCTGCTTGCATAATGGCTTGTCCAACCGCAGCAATTTTCATATCTGTGCACTTTCCCACAAACACATCACTAAGTAATAATTTGAGTGAGTCTGGCAGAAACTCGACACCTTTCTGTGGAGAATTCATGTCGGCCGATCCAGGATATATTTCTCTACTTGCAGAAACTCCTTTGATGTCACTTTTGATAAGTTTTGAAGCAGCTTCAATAATTTTCATTTTCTCACGTTCTGGGTCATCATATTTTGGAAGTCTGTAAAACTCATGCAATATGTTTGATGCTTTTCCTCTGAAGGTAACAACATTGTCTTTCTTTTGAACAGTTGTAATCACGATTTCATCACCAAAGTGCCCAATAAGTCGTGTTTTCATGTATTTTGGTGTGAAACCATCCTTTCCATCGAGACATTCTTCCATCTTGTCTACCAATGTTTGTATGGTTATTTGTTCATCGTCATTCTTTTCAAGGTACTGAACAACTTCCAAAAATGCCTCTTCACGTCTTGTACTCTTTGTTCTTCCACAAGATGTACGTCTCTTCTTTGTTCCATAACTTTCTGAAGGCTTATCACGACACATTCTGAAATTCACACTACATACTTGATGATACATTGCGTCAGACGCATGCAAATCACGAGAAAACTCTATCCGGGCAAGGATTTCATTTCCCCATTCATCATTTCTTTCCGTTGCCTTTGCATGGATCTCATTTTGGAAGTCTTTTGTCCTCACTTTGTAATACTCTGTATACAGCTTTTGTCTACATGTGTCGTTTATTGACTTTCCACAAAAAAGACAATCGTCCTTGAAAGAGAATACTGCATCAGATCGCAGACTGACCTTTTCATTCAGTTCATTTTGCTCTTTACGTTTAACTGATAATACAATAGGATTTGTATACTGTTTCCTGCAGCTAGTATGTACTTTTTGACCGGGCTTCACATATATGCTTTCTTTCCTGTCTTCAGCAGCTTTCTCTAGCCCCCTCACACCCTTTTCCCTCAATGTAACTGTTTCTCTGATATCCAGCTGTTCATTACATAGCACACATAGTTTTTCACCAGATGTATCCATATCTTCGTTTAACATTTTCTAGTTAAACAACATGCCCTTTCAGTTTGTTAGTAAGTGTTAGTGTGTTATAGTAGAATTCGATGCAAAACAGTTAGCGATCGATGACGACATGCTGATGATATGCTACCCTGTCCTGAAATAGAATATAACATGTGTGTTAATGCTCTTGTGCAAAATGAAAATGTTATTCAGCAAACAGTTGTTTAACTTTTAACAAATCTGATAAATAACTGCAAACAATATTAATTTATAGGAATGTAGATCTTTTACATTTGTAATTATTTTGATTGAGATATGTTAAATATGAATCAGTATTTTTACATCCCAATTTTGGTTACAACCGAAAAACTATTTGTATATATCCGGAAACTGGTCTAATCCGGATACTATGCAAGTTTTGACAGAAAAAATTAAAAGGGGGATTGGCTTCACATGCAATAATTTCTTTTTGCTGTGATTACATCTCATCTCATAAATAGCACAAATGTCAGTATATAAATGTCATATAACTCAATTTGGGGTATCAGTTTTCATGAAAATTCAAACCAATGTCAGATGCCGATATGGTTCTTTCATTCAAAAATAAGTACAAAGTAGACATGCAGAAAATTATTTTAAACTTTAAACACATTCAGCTTACCTTTAAATAGACCTCACTGATGCTATTGTATATAAAAAGTCTTCATTGGTTCTGTAGATCAGCAAATAAATTTACTTTCTTTTTGACCTTGTTCATGCAGAAGGTTTATGCAAATGACAAATGTTGTACAAAGGGGAGTAACTGTTTGTTAACTTCAATAGCATAAAAGGGAGAACACCCATTACAACGTATAGAAAACCACAAGGTATGTCAAAATCGTCATTTACTTATTTGATTAACCATTGAGGCAAAGTACACTCAGTATTTGTCATATACAGTACGTTGAGTACCATATTTACGTTCACTATAGAATGTCTAAATGCCCCACCCACTTAAAGGAGCATATAGACTGAAATTGACCAACTTCTGTCTCACAATTTGTATTAAAATTGACTTACCTCAATTAGGTTTATAGTTTTATGCATAAATATACATAACTTATGAAAAATAACATAGACAACAGAAACATAAGCTCATTTTTTTGTGTGTTTATGAAAAAAACATGTAGTTTTTCTGAAAAAAACGTGTTTTTTCCATTATTTTCGGTTAATTTCTACATCATACTGAAACAAATTGATATTTCAAACTTAAATCCATATACATATTATCATTTTATTAATTAAAAACAAGTATAAGCACATTTTACATTAAACTGTTTGTATTACATTGAAATTCCAGAAATTCGCAGTTTCATTTACGGTTCTCACCTTTTTCACCCAAAAAAACATATTTCGCACCATTGGATTTTCAAAGATTTTTTCTCAGTAATCAGGCACATGTTGTAGAATATGAAAACACAAAACTCATTTCTGTACATTTTTTTTCCTTTATTTGCCTTTTTGACGCTAGGGTGACTCTACTATCAGTATTGATATGGGTCTCTAATTGATAGGCTAACAGAGCAGACACTGATCAGATAGCTCCTGTCTGGGTCTTCTCTGTATGCAATAGTGTTACCATGAGGGAAAGGGTAAACTTTTCAGCACCTGAAGGTGTATATAATGGTCATTGTAGAAGATGACTTTTAAAAATATTGTGGCCAAATTTGAGCAATGTTTTCAGATTTGTGTCGTAGAAATATTTTATTTTTAGCCCCTTACCTTTTAAAATGTTAAGAGAATTTGTTTTGTCATCTAACAATTTGTTGCAGATGGTGGAGAGCTAACCTGCAACGAATTTGCAGCAGACATATTTCAAATTATTTGAACATAATTCTTGATAGTCTCCAAGAAATTAAACATTATTTTTTTCTTATTGAAAACATTTTGGCCTAAATAAGGTTATGAAGAGTTAGAAGTAATTAAGTACATGTATTTGTTGCAGTGATTAATATTCATCAAAGGAGATGTGATAAATTTTATAAATAGACATGCTTACAAATGATCAATACACAAATCATTAATAAATCACTTGCCAACTGGTGGCAGTGGCATGTTTATAGATGTTTGTTTTCGATTAACCCTTACATCAGAAGCTTAAATTTGAAATTTCAAAGGGAGATAATTTTGACCTAAATGAGTAAAAAATGCTAATTTTTGGTAAAAATTGAGCACTTACAAAAACAAGAAAAGGAAAATATAAATACTGTGATCTGAGCTCACTGAGGATACTCCCACAAACCCTAAACCCTAACATGTAAGTTAGATTATTTCCCCTTGGAAGAAATTAACTCCTGTATAATGTGTTAGCTTCATGTGAATTTTCAGGTTAATAAATGTGTTGACTGGTTTAGAAGAAATTGCACTTGCGAGGTCCAAGAATCTTGAGCATTAAGTTAGATTATCTCCCCTTGAAATAGTCTGAGAAGAAATTCTGTGTGAACAGATGGTGGACAGACAGGGCGATTCCTATATGACTAAGTTTAAAAACATGTGGTTTCTAGAGTGCATACAAGCTTTTCCAAAGCATTTTCTAAGATTTGACCTCATGATCTACTTTTTGATTTAAAATGACCCATTTGCAGACTCGCCAGAGATGTCATCAAGACAAACATTCTGACTTAAATAGTTTACAATGGATGCTGGATACAGCACAAACAATTGTCTGAATAGCTCACAATATAACTTTGTAATGGGTTGGCTTAAAACAAACCAGTCATTGTCAGAGGAAAATTGTACAAAAGTACAAAATGTATACTAAAATGAATATCCTAGATTCTTGGCAGAGAATTTACAACCTTTGGCTTATGTAAATTACATGTACCTTTAATTCCTTTGCATTCAGAATAGATCCATACCAGCCACGTCCTGGAAGAGCTGTTTGATCAGGGTTCGTTTAATGCAATATGGCAGCCAAGAGAACCATTCACTACATGTACTGCCATTAGCATCTAATTTTGGTCTTATATGTACCAAAATGTTTAATCATTTCAATAATTGTGGTGAAGTTTGTTTTGCTTAATATCTTTGAACAGGGAAAGGGATTATAAAGAAAATAAGTCCACTTTTCAAATTTAAGTTTTTAGTTTTAGTTGTGAATCACAGTGAGATATGGCCTTGATCATCATGCTCTGCTTCTGTAATGATTTATTCAACATTTCGAGGGTTCAGCACAAGACTGTTGTATCCCAAGAATAATCCATTCAACTTGGAAGACTTTTGTAAAGTTTCGTCTATTTTACTCTGTAAACAATAAAATTTTAGGCGCCACTGCTCATAATCAGCAATTTACATTGTTTACAAAATGGTCAAATTTGGCCCTTAATAATCGTTTTAAAGATGCGTCCAAGTTATGATAGTCTTGCATTGAACCCTTGAATTGCTGCCTCTGGTAACATCAATGCGTTTTTACATTGTGTGCCAAATTTGGTACACAATTTATACTTCATACGAATATATGTATGTGTTTTAATGTGTGTGGAACACTTACTAAAGAGGTTGCAGTAATGTATTAATATTCATTTCTTATTTTCCTGATGGTAGCTACTTCAAATGCATTTGAAAACAGACAAGACTCAAATCAGCCAGCTGAAACAGGTATTGTCTGATCTTGATCGCTCTCTTTATATATTAAAATATGGCAATTGTAAGAACCATGACATTACCGTTAGCACCCAACCTCTTTGTTGTATATTCAAAAGTTGTTAATCATTTAAAAATCAAAGCAGAATTTCTGAAAAATAAACAGGTAATTTGTTTCTAACTATACCAGCCGTTCTAAAGCAAATTTATCCATGTTCCAAATCGGTTAAATCCCTTCAGAAAATGTCTTTGACCTTGGAGCAAGACAGACAGGACATGGGTTCTGCCTCTGATGCAATGAACATATGAGTAAAGTTCGATCAAAATGTTACAAATGGTTAAAAAGATCAAAGAGCCAACACAAGATCTGACCCCAAGGTTATGAAACATTGCCGTACTCTGCTACTCGCACTCGAGTTCAGTGTGCAAGCTAGTTTTCCCTTTTCACATGAAAATCATCAAAGATATGCATTCCAATCTCATATAGTCTGAAAGAGAGCATTAAAATCTGACATTAAAAGGGTTTAAAAAGTCAAAAACTTTCATTTGTATAAGTTATATCGGATTTTCTGTGCTCACTTGCATACTTGCACAGAAAATCCTTTATAACTATGGTAACATAGGCTAAATCCACACTGTGTTGACATTTTTTAACTATATGGTGTCCTCTTTGTCATGCCATATATCTTAAATATGTTCTCCTTTTTGCTTTAAGAAAACAGAGAGAAAAAAACATTTATGAATGCGCACTCAACTTGAGTATGAGTATGGCAAAGTTTCATAACCTCGAGGCCAGATGTCAGAGTTTTACCTAAATATTAACCTTGACTTTGGAGCCAGACTTAAAATGATGTATTGAACATTTGAAATTAATTTAATCAAAATCTGATCAAGGGTTTTGATAAAATTAAAAAGATAATCTGCAAACACAAAATGGTGCAGACGGATAGATGTAGGCCAATCCTATACCCCCATAGAGCAAATTGAATGGGTGGGTAGCAGTTTAATACCGATAATCTAACTTATATGGTTCATAACTGTAGTGTTGTCCAGGAGTCTTATGCAAAACACTAGCTCTTTAACTCTTCCTTTAGTACATCAATTTTTTATAGATAACTTCGAAAAATGTAAAATGCCTGAAGAATATCAAACGTTTTTCATTATTGAACATGAGCTGCCAGAGGGGCAGGGTGCTCGACTATTCAAAGTGCAGTGCTTGGATAGTAAATAAATTATAAGTCCAACAAGGGCACATTATTCAGTTAAAATGTATGTCGGAGTAGTCTGATCTTGATCATACATTCAGTTGATGATGATAAACAAGTGTGCCAAGTTTTAAAGCAATACCTTGGGGAATATAGAAAATATTTTAATTTAGAAAAACTGGTAATAAACTTTAACATTAGGCTAAGTCCAACAAGGGCACATAATTCCATCAAAATGCATGTCAGAATTGTCTGATCTTGATCATACATTGGGTTGATGATGATAAACAAGTGTGCCAAGTTTCAAAGCAATGCCTTATGGGATATAGAAAATATTTGAGTTTAGAAAAACTGGTAAGTAAAACTATAACATTGAGTGCAACGCCGACGCCGGGGTGAGTAGGATAGCTCTACTATTCTTAAGAATAGTCGAGCTTAAAATGGAAGGCAAAACATGACATTTTCAAACGAAATTCTGTTCCTCTAAAGCAATATATTTTGATCACAATACTTTAAAACGTCTTCTGCCATATTAAGTAAAGCTAATAAACACTGTGCAAGACAGTATGGTACAACACTTTAATCTCATAAGCAAGCTGTATTTATGATTTTTATGAACTTAATGGAGACACTTCCAGACTTGATGGGCCAGCATTGCCCATTTCCAAACACCTTTATATCAAATTCAAAGAAATATTATTCTGAAATTTATGGTCTGGTCATTTCATTATGGTTCAAGCATTCATCAGTATCATCATATTATGCCAGTATGAAAAAAGTGGATCAGAATTAAATCACAAAACAAGCTTCCAGTATATTCTTTAAAACTGGAATGACTATTTTGCTATTTGTTTTTGCTTAACACCACTTTTAACAGGTTTGGTCAAATCATGGTGGTCAGTGTATTTATCCATCTTTTCTCAAATTCAGGCTGAGATAATTCTCGACTTTAATGGCCCGTTGTTACTCAATTTCTGTATATTGTTCAAGCCCTAATCACTATCAAATTACTGTGCAAGAATGAAAGAATTGAAATCAGAAATATGGACCTAATTGCATAAATAAGATACATTTCAATGGGAGATAGTACTGGACTAACTGGTCAGAAGTTTCTCATTCATAGGGTTCAATCAGCATATGTACAGTGCACATTTAAAAAGAATTGAATTAAAACTGTGGACTCTATTGCAAAAACAAGAAAAAAATTAAATGGACAGACGACAGAAACAATTCCTTGACATAAGCTCTTCTGGCAGAAGGCTTATAAAACTAATAAGTGGTTGACAACCATTTTGTTCAGGCATTTGTATTAACTTTTCAACACCTGAACACATTGCAGCAGATATTTTTTCGAAGATATTACCAAATTATTATTATTTTACATAGTACTTTTTTCTATTAGAAATGTTGAAAACATTGTGGCCAATATTTTCAAAAGACGTCAGCTGCAAAGATGACTAAATCTGTTTTCAGATGTTGAATTGTTAAATGTAAGCTAATTTACATCAATGTTTGACAAACAATTGCCTTTGCATGACAGAAAAGGTCCATGCCCATGTTATTACTCTCACTAAGTGGATCTACTTCTGCTCTCAAATGATTTAGTATGTCTTCAGGTACAATAGAAGTATTCCTCATCTCCATCTGAATATTAGCATCTTCATACTCCTCAATTCCAATTGGATCTATGTCAAACATGCAAGTCAGAACGAGGATGTTCAAAAATATTTGCAACACAATTTATTCTTTCTTCACTAATCATTCCATTAATCCACATCTGCAGAGGACTCCAATTTCTTTCGGAGCGCATACTATGATTATTGTATGCATTTTTAAATTCGTCCAATGCAGAATTAATGCGTGGAGTAAATATATAATGTAAACAGAAAATGTCCATTTCAGATTCAATATCCAATAGGTTTTGGCTTTCAAGAAAATAAAAAAATGAATAAAATTTCTGGATGACTGAAGAAAATACATCACGCCACAGTCTTTCTATCCGACAGTTATGAACAGACTTGCCAGCTATGAAACTGCCGCGATTTGCACCCCTAATTTGTTCCATAAATCTGGCCACACCAACATTTTCACCTCCTCTATCCCCGCGAACTCTGGATGGCAATGAACAGTTTTCAACAGCCTTTAAAAATAATTCTAAGACAGTGTCTGAAGTATTGTTGTTTGAACATTGAAGGTAAACAATTAAACGACTGTAACCATCAATTCCTCCATGGGTTACAAGTTTCCACCTTATAAGTTTGTGATGTCCATTGATATGCCATAATGAATTTGGACCAGGAACACTGTAAGATCTTCTATTAGTAACCAGCCCCCACCGATGAGCTGACCTTGTTGGATCCTTGCTTTGAAGTAATTGTTGAACTTTCCGTCTTTGGATAAATATTCCATTCGAACGAAGATGTCCCATCATCATGACAACACCAGAGTTAGGATGGTCCTGTTGAATACTTCTTATTGCTGCGATTATTTCATTATATGTGAGATTGGTATACCTGTTCAGATAAACACCCCTATTACGGAGTTTCCTCCATAAAGTTGTCCTGTGCATGAAATACATATCTGAAATTTGCTTAAATTTAAATCCACTCTGAAAGAGAAATGCAATCTGTTCATCACTGATGTAGGTTGAAGGTCGACCTTGTCCTGTGGGCTCTTTCCTAACCAGTTGGCTTGCTCCAAGGACATGGCCAAGCTGACTTGCAACACTTTCAAATTTAATGCTGTCCCAGGTTTCTTTTAGATGGCTGAAGCACTTTACAAGTGCATGCAAGTTTTCAAGCAAGTCAGATGTTTCTTCAATAATTGGCAAACTTGAAATAATGTAATGAAGAAAGCAAATGGCTACATGTATGCCTTCCTGACAAAACTCTGCATCACCTATATTGCATGATACACTCTTTTCATCACAAAACACAAGAAGGCCTTCCAGTCCATTAAAAAATGCTTGAAAATCTTCTTCCAGCTGGTTATTGGTCATGGCAAAGGCTGAAAATATAAACACAATTCAACAAGCATACTGAGAGTATTGCTGAATACTGCAATACATGTCCTGCACCGTATTGCAACTGATAAAACATACATGAGCACATCTTACTCATTGCATCTTGCATTTTGAGTCCTTCCATTGACCATTTGTGCCCAGGTATAGAACTCATCAAAACTATCTTAACTTTGTACTGTGTTATTTTAGTCTAGACACAGATTATTTTATTTAATGTTGACCCATTACCACTCAGTGTCTTCATTTTATTGACACACTGTACAATAGTTATATATAATTAAGAACCTAGTAAAGTAGGCAATCATTCCACTCCCTTTCCAATCCATTCTCTTACTTCTGTACTGGTCCAGTCAAATAATCACAGCAAGCAATCAATCCATTTAATTTGAGAGTTTTTGTCGTTCATTTTAAAAGGATTTCACCTTTGAAATCAATTATCGCAGTCATGGTAAAACAATAAATCACCATCAGCATTTGATGAAATTCTTAACCTATTACCAAATGACAAACATTTGATTTGTTTCCGTATTTTTAAAGGAATTTCCCTGTTCCGTAATTTTGCACAACTCTGCACACCATATTCAAATAATTTAATAAGTCATTATTGTACATAAAACACAAGTTGAATTTCTTATAGCAATAGTTTTATAAGCCTATAATCTGCAATATTTCAAAGGCAAACAGAGTAGACCCTGATCAGATAGCCCCTATAGGAGCAGCCTGATCAGTCTTTTTTTTTATTTCAAAAGCATTAAAAGGCTTGACTATGAGGGAAGCCTGGACAGGGTTAAAAAGTAATACAACTGGTCAGATGTTTTTCTTTAAAGGCAGAAACATTGCAGTAAAATCAGAATCTGCTAATTATTACCAATTTCAGTTTTTAACTCAATGTTTTCATATATATTTTACTGGGTGATGTTGGAATAACCCTTCCTTCTTGTATGACGCAAAACATTAAGAAAATGATCATTATGAGCAAGTTCTCCATTTTCCATAATAACTTTTAAAAACATTACCACATCCCTATAAAGAAGTATCCCAGTGGTTATGGAATGGGCTCAAGTGGTTTTTATAAAAATAGTATTAAACTTAAAAAATACCTTTTCCATGATATTTATATCTAGCTTAAGACTAAGGGCCCTAACCCAAGACACCAAATCATGTAACAGTATTTGTAATAAGTTTTGAAACCAGTCTAAGTCTCTACAAAAAGTTGAAACAAGAGCTGTCACTGTAGTGACAAATGTCCCCGAAGCGAAACTTAAACACTAAACCTTAACGCAAATGCGGACAGACAGACAGACAGACAGACTATGTTACGGACAGTGCAACTACTATATGCCTTCCCTTGGGGGCTTAAATAGATTTTTAAGGAATTTGACTAAACCAATTAGGCGTTAGCATAGATCTATCAGGACAAGTTCACAGATTGTAGAAAATAGTAATTATCAAACCTTAGGCTTGTTTTTGTTGTCCGAGATTCATTTATGCTTCACAAATCCAGTTCAGTGTACCCACATATTATACATAGTATAGAATATAAAAGAGTTTCAGCTGATCACATGACATTGGCAATCCTGTAAAGAGTATAAAGTTACTTTGTATGCACATTGTATTAGAAGCAATTACCACTTACTTACCGGTATACATGTATTTCCCTTATACACCAATTTATCTTTACTTTCCTCTTCACAAATTTGATTGGAATTCAGTCTTTGCCAATGAAAATCTTATTTTAAAACATCATCAGTACAGAAATTGCTATCATTTACAAATATCACAAGGGGAACAATATTGACAAATGGTTCAGTATCTAGAAATGGTTTTTTTTCTTCAAAGAATAATCAACTTGGTAAAGTTGTGTTTAAGTTTTCTCTATTTCACTCTGTAAACTATGAAAATTTAGGTGTCATTGCTCATCATAAGCAATGGCACCTAAATTTACATTGTTTACAAAAGGGTCAAATCTGGCCATAAAAAGGGTTTAAAAGATGTGTCTGACTTACAACAGTCTTGCACTGAACCCTCAATGACTTCATTAGTACAAATGTTTAAAATGAAGTGTGACGCCGTCGCCTACCGAAAATTAACACCTTAGTCCCCCCTTCTCTTAAAGTCGAAGGTGAGACAAAAATCAAGAAGGCCTAAAATTGACACTGTCACTCATGGTAACACCAAGTTGCAAAGAGAAGACCAAGATCAGCAAGCTCTGATAAGAGCTGTCTGGTCTAGGTCTAGTCTTTTTGATATTGAAATATTGCAGATTAGAAACTGACAATACTACTATAAGCAATTCAACTTGTTTCACCTTTTTAGTTAAATAATCATGGTAGGCAGAGTTGTGCAAAACTAATGAACACGGGAGGGTTGAATGTACAGGTGACGAAACAGCCAGGGTCAGGGTTAGGGTTACACGCATATAGACAATTGCACTTTGAATTAATTTTCGTTGGCGTAACGATACAGAAAAACAGTCAGTAGGCAAAAGGAATGGGGGACGAATTCATGGGGCCTGATTACCCGCTGACATATTACTTTATCTTTATGTTATTTATCAATTGCAAAAATACAAAAAAGACATTTAATAACCACGGCAGGACATTAATCATCAACTAAGTATTTATTACCCCAAAGCATCGTCCTGATCTTGAGCAAGGAGCTTCAGCTTGTAAATGTGTATAAGCTACAGGGGGCAGCCATCTTTAAAACGCTGACCAATGAAATCCATCGTTGCAAAACCCGAGCATATTTCCCATAATGCTAATTATACCACACAAATATATTTTTATCCCTCATATATATCAATTATACTACATAAAAATATTTTATTGCATATTCATAAAAGCAGATTTTACAATGCACAAATGAAATTAAACCATAAATAAATGTTATTATTTTTACCATACAAAAATAATTATACAACATATAAATAATCTTTACAACACAAAAATGAGTCAAAATACTAGACATATTTTAATTATACCATACACATCTTAAACTTTACTATATATATATACAGTATACAATTTTGCAACGTTTGGAATGCCATATAACCTTTGTTATTCTATCGCTGACCATTTGAAAACTTTGTGTAAAAAAGAGAAACTGTTTATGTTAGGTCTGTCTACCCAGGGAGCGAGGACAGTTCAACCAAATCAACGCCACAATACGTTAACCACTGCATATTTGTTTAATAAAGACAGTGTCCCTGATAAGGGGTAGGCCATGGTTTAAACTATTTTAATGATTGTAACATAGCACAGGTGTTTGTATTTTACGCCCCTATATTGTATCCTTATTAGTATAGTGAAGATATTAATGATAAGGCCTAGAGTGGTGTTTGTCAATTTTCTACTGTTCAATGTGCAATCATTATGCTGCGAACTTGTGTCATCTGGTGTTTGTATCGGAATCAAAGTTAAACAGTTTAGATCCAACGGTAGGACTCGACTTCCTCTTCTTCTTCTTTTATCTTCTTCTTCATATTCTTTTTTTTCTCTATTATTTTTCTTCTTCTTCTTCCTTCTTGTTCTTTTTCTTCCTTCCCTTTCTTCTTCTTCTTCTTCTTCTTCTTCTTCTTCTTTTTCGGCTTCTTCGGCATTGGTCCAAGTAGCACATCGATTTGTCATCGGTCATTATTTAACTCAACATTGAACACATACTTTTTTACAGGACCGGTATTCAATATTATCTGAAAATGGACATTTTCTATAACATTAAAATGGAGGCCAAATTGGGATACAGATATATTATGTGAGAGGAAATTGACTGATTGGGCTATATATATGGACTATGTTACTTACGCTTAATTAAAATTGGTTCTAATATATATTTGCAAATAACATTTTTTCTCTGATATAAAAATAAAAATATCCTCATTATCGTAATGTATGTAATTGAAATATACTTGCTCTACAAATTTGTAGCAAATAAATACTATGCGTATCTCGTCTGCTGTAGATGCGTCAAAATGCATGTGCACTTGAAAATGAAAAGCAATGCATTACCCTGAGTTTTGCAGATCTAATATTTGGTTATACCAATCTTCGGCCACTACCAAATCAATTAAATACTTGGTTAAACGTATATACTACTTGCTCAAATGAAACAAACTTGGAGGTCAAGTATCCAACACTTTAACAAAGGCATCACATATTCATATTTTGAATGAGAAAATAAAATCGAGAATTACTGACATATTCTACCAACGAACACGGACAATATATAACAATAGTGTAATATAGTGTTCCTGTTATGAATTATACCTTAACAATGTTTCGTTTTCGAACTTTAAATTCTGTTGAAACTGGCAGGTGGATTAATACTCCATTTCGTGAATGTATATGTTATCTCATGGCATGTTCATACTCTATCTAATTTAAACAAGACATAAACTTCACTAGCTCATAGATCAGCTCTGTGTTCCATAGTCACGCAACTAAAACTGTTTTGCGAAACCTAAATAGGTTTCGTCAAAAAAGTGTGCATTTGTTTGTAAACCAAACCTGTTCTACCTGTTTTCCATTCATAAAACATACAAATTTCGTTCGGTTCGATGG